>JADBJO010000720.1:52500-55000 GCA_016801955.1 Conus betulinus | reverse complement strand
CAGGAAACTTACTAGTTGGCTGGTGATGGAAACATGCGTGAGATGGAACGGAGGAGAAGAAGGTGGAGGGGGCTGGGCGGGTGGAGGGTGTGGGTGGGGAGGAATACGGGGAACGGAGGAGTGGGGTGGGGTGGGGGGTGGGGCAGGTGGGTGGAGGGAGGAGGAAGGCGAGGGTGGTGGTGTGTGATGTCGGAATCATCATGGAAATTAGTTCAGGTTCTTTATGTTCCTTGTTGTTCTTGCAGCGTCAGTCGGTGCGTAGAAAGTTTATTACACGGCTGTTCTTATTGTTGACCTTTATTTGTCTCTCCCAGCCTGCCTGCCTGCCTGCCTGCCTCTCTCTTTCTGTCTCTGTCTCTGTCTGTCTGTCTGTCTGTCTCTCTCTCTCTCTCTGCGTTTATGTGTGTGTGTGTGTGTGTGTGTGTGTGTGTGTGTGTGTGTGTGTGTGTGTGTGTGTGTGTGTGTGTGTGTGAGAGAGAGAGAGAGAGAGAGAGAGAGAGAGAGACAGACAGACAGACAGACAGACAGACAGACAGACAGAGACTTGGGGAGGGAGTTCCGGGACAGGCGGGGGACGGAAACAGCATGACGGGGTATTCGTGGCCTGAGGCAAAGTGTCCCGGTATGCGTGCTTGGCGTGTGAAGTTGCAACGGGTCAAGAAGGCCCTCAACAATAACCGCGTCTGCTGTCCTGAGCTGTCTGTCTGGGTCCTCCTCTGTTTCAGTCTGTCTGTCTGTCTGTGTCTGTCTGTGTCTGTCTGTCTGTCTGTCTGTCTGTCTGTCTGTCTCTCTCTCTCTCTCTCTCTCTCTCTCTCTCACACACACACACACACACACACGACGCACGCTAGCACGCGTACGCACGCGCACACACACACACACACACACACACACACACACACACACACACACACACACACACACACACACAGATACAGAGAGAGAGAGAGAGAGAGAGAGAGAGAGAGAGAGAGAGAGAGAGAGAGAGAGAGGCAGAGGCATACGAAATTTAATGAATGTAGAGTTTCTGGAGCATTGTATGCTGATTTTGCGAGGGCTTTTGGTGTCACAGACCACGAGGTATCATATAGAACATTATTGTTATTATAATTATCTTTATTCTTATGATTATCATTATTCTTACTATTCTTACTATTATCATTATTATTATTATTATTATTGATGTTGTTGTTGTTGTTGTTATTTTCATTATCATTATTATCATTATTACCTTTATTACTACTATTATTATCATTATCATCACTAGTATTATTATTATTGTTTGGCATAACAGAAAACAGGCTGGAGCTGACTTCACATTTCGTGACAGTCATCAACAAAATTGTCTGTCTGGTGTTCATCCTCAAACATATAACCTATTAAATATAGAGGAAGGACCGCTGGACTCATTGTGAGGTCCATTCCTCCTTTCTGCCGATGGAAATGATCTTGCTTTTGGACAATGTAAATTATGTGTTAACACCACCACAAAAAGGGTTAACATCTAAAGTAAATGCTGAACTGTATAGCGTACGTCACTGAACCCTAGAAGACAAGAACTCCCGCTTATAACAACACGACAATGAGGATAAAATGGTCAACCCCTCTTTCTGTTTCCATTAATAATGGATAAAAGTTGGAGCTGTTGAAAGCCATCGTGTTCTAGGCACAAATCATCAACAACGATCCTTCATGGATTATTCACATCAAAATCAAATGCAGAACAGTTTCAAGACAAATGTTTCAAGTGTGTAGAGTCCGTCACTGCTTGACTTTCCACGCAAGGAAATTATTTTGGTATAAGTGCGTACTTTCTTCAACCAATCATAGTTCCAGTTGATTCCACTCCGCCACCGCAAATTCAATGAAATTTGGAGCACTGTCTAATAAATGTATACTTTGGGCAGATTTCAAGCTTTACAGAATCGAATTATTCTAAAGTAGTTCTTCCATTTAAAGGCCTTTTTTTTTCCCTTTTTATAAATAGAGGAATATTCATGTAAAAATATCAAAGGCTGAGCTTACACACCTCTCAATCTAGATTCAATATTAACTTTAGATATCTACCGAAGGTTTCCATACCAATAACTGAACATTGTAGAGCAAGCTATTTTATTCTAAGTCTCCACTTTGGAAATTTCTTTCCATTAAAACTTAGATGCCATCGAAGTATAGCATCTCTTTCAGAACAAAAGTCGCTACTACAAACTATACGCTCACTCAGTCAGTGAGGATGTATAGTTTAATAACTCTATATTGTATGTGCATTTTACAAAGTCACTCTCATGCTTCACATGTAAAATATTTCATATTGTGTCATAATCAATTTCTCTTTCGAAGTGATTGTTAAAAAAGCCGTTTACGAGCATCACTGTTTCATAAGTAATTAGCTGCCATTCATTGTGATAGGCAATGCTGTTTAAGTGCATACATGTATGAATATGTAAGTGATATCCAGCGTGTTTATGACAGGAGAATGTGCTTATAGGACATTATTTCT
>JADBJO010000720.1:37500-42500 GCA_016801955.1 Conus betulinus | reverse complement strand
TGTGTGTGTGTGTGTGTGTGTGTGCGTGCGTGTGTGTGTTTCTGTCTGTCTGTCTGTCTGTCTGTGAGTGAATGACTTAGAGAGAGAGAGAGAGAGAGAGAGAGAGAGAGAGAGAGAGAGAGAGAATCCCTCTCCCTCTGTGTGTGTGTGAGAGAGAGAGAGAGAGAGAGAGAGAGAGAGAGAGAGAGAGAGAGACAGGGAGAGAGAAAGAAAGAGAGTGTGTGTGGGGGGTGGGTGTGGGGTGTGCCCGCGCTCGCGCATGTGT
This sequence comes from Conus betulinus, assembly GCA_016801955.1. Taxonomy (NCBI): domain Eukaryota; kingdom Metazoa; phylum Mollusca; class Gastropoda; order Neogastropoda; family Conidae; genus Conus; species Conus betulinus. Next base: position 42,235 of record JADBJO010000720.1, on the reverse strand, counting down.
GTATTGTTTGTATGTGCCTGTATCGATCTATTATTCTACTTATCTGTCTGTCTGTCTATCTATCTGTCTGTCTCACCCTCTATATCTGTCTGTCTCTCTGCCTATCATCTAGCTGTCTGTCTATCTATTCGGTATCATACACTGATAGGTACACAGGCTGGCAGAAACACACATATATCTCTCTCATCAGGGCTATCATCATCATCATCATCATCATCATCATCGTCGTCATCACCACCACCACCACCACCACCACCACCACCACCACCACCACTATCATTATCATCATCATCGTCATCATCAACAACAACAGCAACAACAACAAAACAACACACGAAACCACTCCCAACCCTAAAAGGGATATTTTTGATGAACATAATATGATTGACACTTGGATCGCGCTTTTTAAATACTTAAACTGTCTTTTTGTTTTCATCCTGTTTTTTTATTTGTTTGTTTTCTATTCTTCTCTTCTTTTTGTTTTGTTTTGTTTTTGTTTCTTAGAATCAGGAATGGAGATGTTATTTGAATGACACTTTTATTGCGTTCAGACTCCTTTTTTATTTTTTTATTTTTCTCTCTCTGTCTGTCTGTCGTCTGTCTGTCTGTCTGTCTGTCTGTCTGTCTCTCTCTCTCTCTCTCTCTCTCTCTCTCTCTCTCTTTCTCTTGTTTGTTTCGCTTTTTGTTTTCCAAGATTCAAGAATGGAGAGAGAGGTATAGGTAGGTATAGGATTTTCGGATTTTTCAACCCTGTCTTCTAGTACGTCCATGACTCTTAAAATTATTCACAGTTTGAAAGCAACCGCGCTACCACACAGCTTTTTTCTGTCTTTCTTTTTTTTTTTTTTTTTTTTCTTTCTTTCTTCTAGAGAGTCTCTCCTTCCCACCCCCTCCTCTTCCTAACTCTTCCTACCTCCTCCCACACCTTCTCACCACCCTCTCCGCCCCTGTGGTCAGCTGGGCTAGAAGGACGAGGACCTGAGACACCCTGAACAGGCCTGGCACGGACCCACACTCCTGGACAAGACTCCTTTGCCCGAAAACGCGCGCCTTCCTGCTGGATCCCGAGGAAGAAGGACGTCGTACGAGCGAATTGGTCTGGCTCACGATCAACACTTCCTCTACCCTGTGGCGTATGACCCTGCGCAGAAAGCCGTGGAGAGTCCGGACTGTGTACGCGTAACTGACTTGCAGTAAAGGGTAGGTGTGACTTTTTTTTTTTTTTTTTTTTTGAGAACAGCTGTATGTATCACTTTTTCGTGATCTGAATAAACTTAGTCATCATCATCATCATCATCATCATTATAACTATTATTATTACATAATAATAATAATAATAATATTATTATTAATATTATTATTATTTATTATTATTATTGTTGTTATTATTATCATTATTTAAATTATTATTGTTTTCATTATTATCATCATCATCATCATCATTATTATCATTATCATTACCATTACTGTCATTTTTGTATTATTATTATTATTATTACTATCAGTACTACTATTAGTACTATTACATCATCATCATCGTCATTCTCGTTGTTGTTGTAGCTATTGTCATTATTGATAGAGAGATATCAAAGATATGATTTGTATGGTGATATAATCTTTGAAAAAAAAAAAAAACTGAGAGCAGAGCCATGACAGTCTTTTGAGAGAGATATAAAGAAATCAGTGGATCAATCGATCAGTCCAATCACTAGGTCTACATGATATCAAATTCAGTTCAAAGCAGTCATGTCAGATCAGTCATCAGCTAATCAATTCAAATCTTGGTTAGCACGCATTCTTAGCGGCAGCACATTTCACACACACACACACACACACACACACACACACACACACACACACACACACACACACACACACACACAACCATCACTACCACCACCACCATTATCACCACCATTATCGTCACCACCACCAGCAAATCCGAATGAATTCGTTATTTACAGCCCTGAGATTCACTTAATTTAAAAAGTAGGAAGGGAGTAAACACTGACGTGAAAATCCGAAACAAACTCACTACCACCACCACCATTGCAAATAACGACACCATCAACAACAACAACAAGAAACATCGATCGACTTGTAGAAGAGATGCACCAGTACAGATACCCTCCTCTCTCCTCCCTCCCTCCCTTCCCTCCCGCGACACGCACACATGCAGAACCTGTCTTTCCGCGCACCGTCACAGCCCATTAAGCTCCACCAACCGTGACTGCTTCCAACGCGTTCCGGCCACAGCGTCGATCTCCGAGCCTCAGCAGCGGGGGTAAGGCAATGTCCAACGCCTCTCCTCCGCTAACGATTTCGGAAGCGTTCGCAAATGCGTACCCCGTCCACCCCCTCCCACGCACCCTCCCCTCCCTCTCCTACATAGTCAGCATGCCTCCTCACTCATCACCCGTCAGTACATCAGTGAGCATCACATTGCCAGACCGCTCACAATAGCAGCAGCAGCAGCACACTGCACCACAGAGGCAGTTAATACTACAACAGACGAGACATCATCCCTCCCCCAGTACAAGCGGGAACTCTTAGGACACACGAGTGGCGCGTGCAGCATGGAGACAGCTAAGGCTAGTCGCACACGAAGCGCGCAGGTTTAGGCTGTTGACTGTCGTACACCAGAGAGATAATGGAGTGTGGAGGAAAAAACGTTGATACGCATCAACAAAATTTCACTCGTGCTGGCAAAAAGAGCGTCTCTGCATTGAGCTGATCTTGTTTTGAAAGAAGGGTGTGAACATGTATTGCATTCTGTTGTTTTCACTGCCTTTCATTAAGACGGTTTGCATTGCACCGTATGGCACTTTTAATTTTGTCAAAGCAGATGTCCATCTCTGAAATACAGGTTATTCTCTTAGGCTTTTTTTTGTTGTTGTCTGCGTACGTTTTTGTTCACCTAACAAACTGCTTCGTTTTTTCCTTTCTTCTTTTTTTCAGTTGTTACAGACTTTTACCCGTGAAAATGTGTTCTTGTTACCACCATAAATGTTATTGTTGTTGTAGATTTACTTCATGGATATGGGTTTATTCGATATTAAAGTACTTGCAGTAAAGCAGCTCAGAAATTACATTCCTAAACCCAAGCTTTTCCTCGTCAGACAATTCTTTCTTTCTTTTTTTTTTTTTTTTTTTTTTTTTGATGGCGCAAATACCATGACGCAATGAACGATCCTCTGAAGTCCGCGTTTGAGCTCGCCCGCGTTTTCATGGGACAGATGCCGCTATTGGGCACAGCCAAAGGATTGTTGCCCCGTTAGTCACCTTCACAGTTTAATTAAGGAAAGCTGATGCCAAAACATAGATGAGAAACAGTGCGCCTGTAATACAGACAGTCGATATCCAGATCGTTATTCTGGCGTGCACCTCTAGTCGTTATTCAGCTCTCTAGATCTGTTCACGTTAGCCGTATACTGAAAAAAGATCATTCTACCTGCAATTGAAAGACAGGCTCTATATTCTACTGTTTTTTTGTTTTTTTTTTTTTAATTTCTGGAACCAGTCTGGTACCAAATGGGTCGGTACGTGCTCGACAAACTTCTCCAACCTGACCCTTCACCTGAATGATATTTGGCAATGACATGGTCAGTTGTCCGAATGGGACAGCGAACTACCAGCTCACACCATAGCCAATGACCGCTGAAAAGGAACGTGCTCATTGCTTAGCTTGGTCTTATGTGGATGGTCGAGAAGCAATTTTCCCTCTCTCTCTTAAACCCGCAAGAAATTTCTACAAGTACACCAGACTCTTCAATTTTTGTGTGTGCTTCATTTGACATATAATACCAGTTCCGGTTCCGTTCCACATGGGAAAGGTCACACTTTTTGTTTTCCCTAAAAAAAAAAAAAAAAAAAAAAGAAAACCATGCCTCACTGCATGGAAGGGTTGACCTTGAGTATGAATTAAGAAAAGTATAGTATTCATGTGCTGCATGGATTCTCGATGATATGTTCCCTCCCCTTTCCCCCAAGATCCGAGGCCATCCTCAAGAATAGAGTCTGTAAGAAAAAAAAAAAGTAGATGTTGTGGGATGATGATGAACCCATGGGTTCAAGAAAACACTGATGATTCGGCTTGCAAAGATCCAGGCACTGATCATAAGGATACGTGGCCAAGAAGACATAAGCTTCGGTCTTGTTTTATTTCAATTTATTTTATTGCATTTTAATTCAACAAATTTAATTTTAGTAGATTCAATTTGATTTAGATAAGAAAATTAATTCAATTATCTTTTTAAAGTTTAATTGAACTAATTTAATTCAATTTTCATATACGTAATAATTTACTTTGATTTAATCTAACTTAATTATCTGATATAATCTGATATAATCTAATGTAATAAAATCTCTTATTTATCTTATGTTTTGGATACCTCATCTTTTGAGCCCCCCCCCCCCCCCCCCATCCTCTGACCATTCCTCCCATGCTGTTAGCTCCGGCACACACACACACACACACACACACACACACACACACACACACACACACACACACACACACACACACACACACAGCCACACCCAGCCCGTCCTGTCGCAGTTCCAACACCGGCCGTTAACAGGGAGCAACCAACATCAGATCGTCTTGATGAGGCAACCTACTACCAGAGGAGACACTGCTGCTTCAATGCGGCGACTGTCGTTATCCAACAGACACAAAATGCAGCCTTTTAAGCCTCTAGTGGAGCAAGCGCAAGAAAGTGATCCCCTTCCAGAC
>JADBJO010000720.1:17500-32500 GCA_016801955.1 Conus betulinus | reverse complement strand
GTCCATGCGGTCGTGCCCATGTGTGTGTTGTTTGTGTGTGTGTGTGTGGTGTGTTGTGTTTGTGTGTTGTGTGTGTGTTGTGTTGTTTGTGTTGTGTTCTCTGTCCCCCAAATATCCTCTCTTACTCCTAATTTTCTGGCATTGCTGTGGCACCTTGCTGAACCTCAGCTGACTTTAAACGCTCCACGAACAAGAAAGCTATCCGACCTCGTTCTCAAGGTTTTCCTTGGAGGAAGAAGACAAGATCCCCTCACCCTCCGTCTCGTCCCTCCCCTCTCCAACCTCATCCACCCCCCCCCTGCCCCCCCCCCCCCCCCCCCTCTCTCCCTCAACCCTCTCCCATCCTACTTCGCAACATAGCATGCCAATTCCAGAATCTCGCTCTTGTTCGTTCCCTTCTCACCGGCGTACGTGGTTCCTCGGTTCGGGGGGGGGGGGGGCGGGTGTCCCCCCTCCCCCTCTTCTTTCTTCTCTCTCTTCCCTTCTTCTTCTCTCTCTCTCCGTCCCTCCTCTCCCCTGCTCCCTCCATCCGCCCCTCTCTCTCTCCCTTCCTCCTCCTCTCTCCTCCCTCTCTCTCGTCCGCTCTTCCTTCTCCCTCTCTCCTCTCTCGCCTCCTCCTCCTCCTCCTCGCTCCCTCTCTCTCCCTCCCCTCTCTCCCTCTCTCCTCCTCTATGCTGCTCTCTCCCTCTCACTCTGCCTCTCTCCCTCTCTCCTTCCTCTCCTCCACTCTCTCGCTCTCCTCTCCCCTCTCTCTCCCTCGTCTTCTTCGCTCACCCTCTCTCTTCGCTCATCCCCTCTCTCCTCTCCGTCTTCTCTCGCCCCTTTTCTCTTCTCATCTCCTCTCCCTCTCGCTCCTTCTTTCTCTCTCTTCCCCTCCTCCTCCTCATCCTCTCTCTCTCTCGTCTCTCCTCCTCTCCTCCTCATCCTCCGCCACTCTCGTCTCTCCCTCTCTCTTCTCTCTCTTCTCTCTTCCCTCTCGTCACTCCATCTCTCTCTCCCTCTCTTCTCCCTCTCTCTCGTATTCATTCGCTTTCACTTCTGTTTCTCTTACGGGAACATGGGCTTGATTGACAGCTACTTAGTGTCCCACTAACAAGTTAAACGTTTTCGGTCAGTTTCAACTTCAAGGAATTTTTTGTTTTTTTTTTTTTTTTTTGGGGGGGGGGGGGTGGGGGTGGGGGGGGGTGGGGCAAAATCACACTGCCCCTTTGCAGTGTATCTTGGGCTTAAAGAAATGTAAGGTGAACAACGTTTGCACGGACTTCCTACTTTTTTCATTTTTACGCCTCTCGCAGCATGTGAGCGAGGGGAAAACCAACGAAGAATTCTTTTGATTGCTGGTAGGGTTACTCTCTCTCCGACGTATACGGGCGACGAACGTTAACGACAGCCTCCCTCGCAGTCAGTGTGAGCGTGTGGTGACTAACCAACAATACTGATTTGTGATTGTGCTGTGTAGGTTGTGTAACTCAAAACTCAAACTCACTCTCCTCGTCGTCCCTCTAACTCATACTCTCTCCTCCTCCTCAGTCGTGGTTTGTGTGGTGGTGTGTGTGTGTGTGTGTGTGTGTGAACAACCCGTCGGTCACCAACTATCAACGGGTAGCCCTCCTCCTGATCTCCTCCGAAGGGTCTCGGGTCTCGTCCTCGACTCTCGTCTCAATCATCTCCAGTGTGGTGTGGTGTGTGTGTTGTGTTGTGTGTGTTTTGTGTGGTTGTGTGTGTGTGGTGTGTGTGGGTGTGGTGTGTTGTGGAAACGCTCCGGCGAAGCTCTCGCTCACTTTCTATCTATCTCCCCTCTGGGTCACTCCTCCTTCTCGTCCTCCCTCGTCGTCCTTCGCTCTCACTCTCTCATCTTCAGGGAACCGTCCCTCTCCGCAGTCCTCCTCTCCTCCTCTTTCCCTTCTTTCTCGGGCTGTTGATCCCATGACCTATGCTTCCGAGGGTGGATTCTCCTCTCTTTCTCCGGTCTCTCATATTCGGTAACAGGGCTCAAGCTGGCTGGCTCATACGAAAGTACTTCACGGTGTGGGCTGTTGTACAGGATATCTTCCGATAATTGGAGTAGAGTTGTAATTTGATGGCTCGCTGGCTGCTGGCAGACGTCAGACTCCAGTTTTTTTTTTTTTTTTTTTTTACAGTTGATGCTACTCAGCAAAAACATTGATCCACAAGACACACGGGTCGATCAAAGACACAGAAAAAGTCCAGACAGATTAAAGGCCCTTTCAACATAAGTCCGATAGAGTACACAAGAAACCCCACCAAAGGCTTAAGCTCGGTTTTTCAGGCACAGAGTCAGATTTTTACATGAGGTAGTATAGGGTTGTGCCTATGCTCTCGGGCTGTAACCGCATCGCCTGGGCCGCCCCCAACCCCAACCGGGCGGACGGGGGCCTCCCCCCCCGCCCCCCCGGTTTTTTGGTAAGGGGCAAGAACAGATTAAACAACCGAAGACTGTTTGACTGATAAATTTTAATCCGGACAGACAAGATTCATTTTTTCAACTAAATGAATTCTATCTAAGTGATTCATTTCGTGCAATTTCTTTTCTGTACAATATGGTAGGTGGACTAATAGTAGCGAATCACGGTGAATTGCCTGTGTTGATTGTTCCTTAATACAGTTTTGCCACACTCCTGTTTTGTTTGTTTTGTCATGTTCGCGATGTAGTGGCACGCGCGGCGCGCATGGCGCTAATTGTACACCATTTGACAACACCTATATAATATATATATAGATATATATATATATATATATCATATATTGTGGTGTGTGGGTGGTGTGTGTGTGTGGTGTTGTTGTGTTTGTTGTGTTTGTGTGTGTGGGGTAACACCCCCCCCCCCAAAAAAAAAAAAAAAAAAAAAAAAAAAAAGCCTCAGGAACTTTCGTCGTTTTCGTTTTCAACACCACGTTATCCAATTAGAAAGAAATCACTCTATATATGAAACTAAAAAAATTATGCCTATAGCACTATCTATACGAAATTAAACATCTCTTTGTCAATTTCATTTTTTTTTTTAAACTCTTTGAAAACCTTTTTCTGAAGCCATGAATCGCAACTCAAGATGCATAAGGGTAACCTGTGAGGAGGAAAAAAAAAAACTCATGATAAATGTTTAGAAGAATCTGCCTAGCATTTTAAAGATAAAACTTCTGACATAATGCTGGTCATCCATGGAGGGAAAAAATGGGGCCTAGTAAGCGTAAGTGGAGCGCGGACTGGGAATAAAGACGTCCCCATATTGTGGAGGAAGGGCTGGGGGTGTGCATTTTTTTTATCTCCCAAGCGTGGTTTATCTGAATCACACACCACAGCACACACCACACCACACACACACACACCCCACACACACATACACACACACACACACACACACAAGGCACACACATACACCACCACACACATGCACAAACATACAAACACAGCGGAGCACACACACCACACACAGCAAAACACACACACACACACAGCAAAGGCACAAGCACAACACCAATAACATGTGCTGCAATCAAGCAGAGGATGGTTCAAAGTTGTCCTTGGCGTACCACCAGACAAACCAACCCATGGTACAGATTTACACTTGTCAGATAGTGCAAACATAGAGGATGGGGGTGAGGAGAAGGTATATAGCGATTGCTGACATTACATTATATTATATACAAAATTCCATAGGCTTAAAGGTAACTGGACATGTAAGAGGGGGTCGGCGGGAAGTGGGGGAGGGGGAAGGGGGGGTGGGGGTGGGGGGCGTATGCGTTGGGTAGAGGGGGGGGAGACGGATTGGGCTGTGGTAGGGTCTGAGGGTGTACACAAAACCAGTGAGTCGCGTACGTGATCTGGGCTGGATATTTAAGTTCCCGATTAATCCGTGGGGGGAGGGGCGTGAACTCGTGGTGTAGGGATATCATAGGAAATTTAAAGATTGAGAGAAGAGAAAATAGGCGAGAGAGAGAGTGAGAGAGAGAGAGGAGATAAATAGGATGGGAAGGGGGGGGAGAAGGGGGATATACGGATGTTCAAACCCCACGATACGCACGGGGGAGGGGGGGCATAGGCGGACCCACACGCGCAAACACAGCACAGCACACACAGAGGAAACAGGCACACACCCACAGGCACAACACGAAAAACGCGAACGAGCAAAGCTCACGGGTTGGGGGGGGGTGGAAAAAGGGGACAGGCGGGGGGGGGGGGGCAAACGGACAACAGGAGGGGGGGGGAAAGGTGGGGAGGTGGGAAGAAGGAGGGGAAAGAAGAAGGGAAGGTCAAAGTCACGAACTACAACGCACGGCGCAGCGGGGGGGGGGAAACGGAACCACACACGAGAAGAGGAGAGGAGAGAAGGGGGCTGAAAAGGGGAAGGGGGGGGAAAGGAGGGGCTCGACGACCTGAAAAACACGAGGAAAGAAGGGCCACAGCAAATCCGGACGGGGAGGGGAGGGGGGGGGTGAGAGAAAGGGAAGAAAAAAGGAGGGAGGGCACGGGGGGTGTGGGGGAGGTGGCTCTGGCCTGGCGACGCAGCCGAAGCGGGAAGGGGGGGGGGGGGGGAGAAAGAGGGGGAAAGGGGCAGGGGGGGGAGGGGGGGGAGAGGGGAGGAGTGGAAAGGAAGGGTACGTCGTAAGGCTTAGGAGTGGAAGGGAAAAGGGAAAGAGGTAAGGAAATATAGGAGAAAGGGAGAGGAGAAGGGAGAGGAAAGGAAGAGGGAAGATAAAGGGGAAGAAGGTGGGGGAAGGGGAGAAGGGTTGGGGGAGGGGGTGAAAATGCACACCACACATCAAACACACAACAGAAACACACCCATGACACACACACACCCACTCACATCCCTCACTACACACCCACACATTCACACACGACACTACACACAAGCACACTCACCCAACACACACACACACACACCCACAAACACACATATAGAGATCTGATCTCTCTCTATAATATATATATATACATACATACATACAGACATACATACATCATGACAAGACATATATAAATTTTTATATTTCCTCACTTTAATGCATTATCCTCATTGTATATCTGTTTCGTCATCCGTCAACTCCCTGCATTGCTGAAAAGGAGGAGACAGAACACCGTGCCATTGCCAGCCACAGACACCGTGCTGCCACCTCATTCCAGCCATGCTTTTGAATGAACGTCCGTGCGGCCAGCCCGACGAAGAGTACAGAACGTTCTGCCTCGCTTTAGTTTGTAGTCTGAAGCAGGTGCTCGTTCTATTTTGTTTTATTTAAGTTTTTTTTTAAAGCGATTTTAGCTCTTGTTTGTGTCGCATTGCTCAACCTTCTTTTCATTCATTCATTCATTCATTCATTCATCATTCATGCATTCATTCATTGTATTTCATTCATTCATTCGTGTATTTATTTGTTTTTATTTATTTATTTATTTCTGTATTATTTATTTATTTCTTCATTTCTCTATTTATGTTATATTTATATTTATTATTTATTTTATTTATTTATTTATTTATTTATTTTATTTCTTCGTTTATTTATCTATTCATTCATTTTTCATTGATTCATCATTCGTGTGTAATTTATTTGGGGTTAATTTATTCATTTATTTATCTATTTATTTATTTCTTCGTTTATTTATTTATTTATTTATCTATGCATTAATTTTTTCATTTACTTTTGTATTTCATTTATTTATTACTTACTTATTCATTCGTTCATCCCTTCGTTTTATCTATTATTTGTTTATTTATTCCATCCCATTATTTTGAGGGTGGGTTGTGAATGTGGATGCAGGGTGAGATTAGAATGCAAAGCTCATGGGGTGAAAGAAATATTTAAGTGACTCTTTCAAGGTTGGTTGGTCAGAAGGTTGTCAGAATGACTGTCACCAGGTACTCCATGCTTTCCATAAAGGGCTTTCACGATAGCAACACTATCTTGTCGACAGCATGTTGTGCGCTTTAAGGGCACGAGTGGCTAGAAGACCACCGGACCCAGGAGCCAGCGGCGACCGGGCGGACCACGATTACCAACCAACCAAAACATACCGACGAGCCACCCTGGCACGCGCGGAAACCACCGGGACCGACACCCAAACCAAAAGGGGAGCGCAGTAAGAGACTACAGAACGCACACGTACAGCATCTCTGGCGAATAGTAAAGGGGTAAGTGGCTTTAAGCAAGAAAAAAAAAATCCGCACTGACTTTTGTGTGAACTCCGGTCTGAGACAGATCCCATAAGCCAGGATAGCCAGGCACAGTCACTACCTATAGGACGAGTCACAAATGAAAACGAGCGGGAACCAGCTGAAGGATGCTACAAACAAGGATTACGTACATGCAGACGATCGACCGCATTTCATGTATGTTTTACACCACCACCGATCCGACGCGCCACCACGGGGCGACCAAAAGGAACCACCGACCTGACCACGACCATAACCACGTGTTGTGATAACAACACAACAAAAATAATGATCAAACGACGGAGCGACAGTCACATAAATGTTCAGGGGATTACCAAAAAACCGGTTCGCAACCACTATGATCCTCTTGAGACTTTATACCGGGGGAGTCAAAGTGTTCACTGTCCTAGACCACTATGACCCAAAGGTGGGTCCACGTGGTGATTGGGTTAAGGGGACAAGGGGCAAGACAGGGACACATAAAAACATTGCAGGACATCATGCAGCAGGGGAGCAGAGACCGGAAAAAGAGAAGGGTAAGGGCTGTATTAGAGCACTGCGCATACACTGGCATGACAATGATAATGGACACGTGGGTGGGACAATAATCATAGTAAAAAATGCTAAGTCGTTTCAGTCATTACATGAACTGATTGGTCCTGTTTTTTGAACAGGACGGTGGGGTCCGTTGGGGCTGCCGATCGAAGGGTCAAAATCGTTAAGTAAGTACATATTCGGACAAGAATAATAAAGAAAGGATCTGGAAATTTTGTTTGAAAACATAGACATGAAAATGGAAGCGGAAAAGAGGCTGACGCAACGATCGTTGAATGGGAGAAATAGACATCAGAGATCGATAGTGCGAGATAGATACTAAAAGAGGAGAGAGAGGAGAGAGATAGGAGGAGAGAGAGCGAGCGCAGAGAGCAGAGATTTGATGAGGCATAATGTCAAGAAGCCAGACCTCCACTTCCCTTTCAGGGCCCATGAACCTCATTCCAAAAGAATAGAATAAACACAAAACAAAAAAATAACAAGCCGTTACAGGCTTTTACAAATTAAAATTAAAAAAACAAACACCTTTGTGTGGCGTCCATTGTGTTAGATGGCAAATAAATAAAAAAATGTCATCATTTTGCGTATTTTCCTTTTTTCAAATTTTTTGTGCGTCTGAAGTATGCAGCTTCACCATACTTCCCGTTCTTCCCCCTTAATTTCCCCCCCCTCCATCGCCCGCGTCCATCACCTCCCTTCCCAGTTCCCGTCCACACTATTCACAATATACAGAACAACACTACAAAAGCACCAAGTTTATTTCAGGAAAAAACAAGGCAAAAATCTCATTATCGTCATCAATTATGGTGCCACGAGATACATTTATTAGAAACACCGTCCGTCCGCACCTCTGAACGAAGCGATCCGCTCTAAGGAAAAGGAGATAACCAACATCTGATAACTGAATGCTTATAAAAAAGACTGGCAGAGAGAGAGAGGATCTAATCAATGAGTGTTTGTTAAAATGGATTTGTTGTTATCGCATTGAATTACTCTTTGTTAGCCCTTATTACCACTGTTGACATGACAGAATCCGGAAAAACACGCGGAAATCCGTTGCCAGTCACAGACATTAAACTGCTATCTGACTCCAGCCATGATGAAAGAAACGTGCATGCCTGTGAGACCAAGGAAAATTGTATCTCTTGTTTCCTTTTTCCTCCCAATCATTCTGGTTAATTGCAAATTTTTTTTTTTTTTTTTTTTATTTGTCTTATTAATTTTTTTTTTTTATCGGGGGTTTTCGCAAAAGGTGTGGGGTTACGATACGTGAGGGACTGTGTGGGTTAAATTGTGTTTTGCGGAGGTTTTTGGTGAGTTGCCATGGGTCTTAGTTTGGGTTGTTAGTGCAGCTTTCTGGGGTCGAATGAAATGGTAGTGCAGTTCACGTCAAGAATTAACCCTGCTTATCTTTGTTTTGCGTGTTGTTCTAATCAAAAGAGACAAATTGAAAGAATTGTGGAGACCGGATGCCTCGGTTTCCTCTTCCTCCCCGCGGTTCCCTCCCCCTCCCGTCCCTGGCGAAGGGCTGAAGGGGACCCCCTTTGCTGTCCCTGTCTGCTCTCTCTGTCTCGCTCTTCTCTGCCGGTCTCGTCTCTGTCTCTTCTGTCTCTCGTCTCTCTCTCTGTTTTCTCTCTCATCGATTGGTCTGTCTGTCTCTCCCTCTGGCTCATTCTTTGTCTCATTCTTTTTCATTCCTTTTCCTCTGGCTGAGTCTGTCTGTCTGTGGGTGGGTTCTGTCTTCTCTCGCTCTCTCTCCCGCTCTCATCTATATATTATATATATAATAGTATATATATACAATAAAATATATTACATATATATATATAATCTGTTAGTACAATATATTCATAATCAGACATATCTAATCTATCTACTATCTATATTCAGCTATTGTTTTAGGTAAAATTTTATCTTTTTGTGTTGCAAAGCATTTGTAAACATTTGAAATCATCTCCTTCTCCTCAATCTCTCGGGAAACGAACTCAACGGCAAAAAAAAGGAAAAAGACGGTCGGAGAATCAGAAGAAGAATCGAGGGGGGAAAGCTCGTACTCCGGGGATCCAAAGGGAAATCGCCTCCTCATCCTCGTGGTCTCCTCCTGTCGCCGTATCCTCGCTCGCATTCGATCAGCGTTTAAACGCTTTCAACAAACACTGCTCTATCCCCCTGACTTTCCAAGTTTGCAATTTCAGTTGACAAGAGAAGCAACAACTCTTAAATGCTAGAAATGTCAACGACACACCGAGAGCTCTTCTCACACTCCTTATCTATTAAACACAGCAAGATTAAAATAGTTTCAGATCTGCTAGGTCCTTTATATTCGTCCCCGCCAAAAGGGCTAGCTATCTACCTCAACAGTAACGTATCTCCCTTCGATCGTTGAGCGTAAATGCAGCGTCGACGACGTAGCTAGCTTGCTGTTGCGTAATTCCCGTTTTTCCCTGTCTTTTTTCTTTTAAACAAAACTGTTTTGAAAGGGTCAAAGCAAGATTATTACAAGTTACATGACATGGATGTGTCCAAGCGGTTTTACGGGGGGGGGGGCGCTTTTTTTTTTTGCGGGGCTCTCTCACACTCCTCTATGTAAAACAAAGCAAGATTAAAAATAGTTTTCAGATAAGTGCTAGGTCCTGTATCTTCTTCGTCCCTCAAAAAGAGCTATCTACCTTAACAGTAACGTTCTCCCGTTCGTGAGTAAAATGCAGCGTCGAACGGACGTAGCTTAGCTTGCGTGTGCGTAATTCCCTCTTTTTTTTTGTTTTGAAAGGGTCAAAGCAAGATAATGACAATTGAAATGACATGGAGTGTCAAGCGGGTTTAACTTTTTTTTTTGCGGGGAAATATTAACACCGCGGACAGACATGTGCCGTGTCGCCTTTTGAATAGCACTGCTTTAAGATTGTGATAGTGAAAGAATAAAAATAACTGAACACAGGTCTACATAATTTGCAGTTAAGTAAGGATCTCCCATAACCTGCCCCAGCAATTAACCCCTCAACCCATCAGCTGTGCAAAGCATGTGCCTGTGTTCTTCCCCCAAATGGAAGAGAAACTTGAGAGTCATTTAATTAGACTGAATGTTTTTTCAGTCGCCTCCTTCCTTTCTTTGCCTTCTGTTTCTCCTCTGTCTCTGAGTACTCTTTTCCTTTTTCTTTTTTGATCTCTCTCTCTCTCTCTTCTCCTCTCTCTCTCTCTCTCTCTCTCTGTTGTGTGTGTGTGTGTGGTGTGTGTGTGTTGTGTGTGTGTGTGTGTGTGTGTTCGTTCTTTAATTTAACGTCTATCCACCTAACAGTGATCTTAGACAGTATGTAAGTGTGTGTGCATGTGGTGTTTGTGGGTAGTGTGGTGCATGCGAATTGGTGGTGTTGAATTTGGGGTACGTAGGTATGTATAATGCAATTAGGCCTAGATAAAATAAATAATAATTTAAAAACAACCAAACAAACAAAACAAAAAAACCCCACACACACACCCAAAAAACCCTCCACATAACTGAATTCAAAACTTCAAAAGAAACACTAAATAAGCAACTACCACCAAGATGGGGAAAAAACATAGGCGTTAAAGTAAATGTCCAGTTTGGGGCTCTTAATCAGTCCTTGAACAACTTCCAAATGTTTGATTTGTTGGAGATGACGTCTTCAAAGACTGATATCGACGGTTCAGTGTTCAACAACCAAGCAAGTAGGGTTTCAAATGTGTGTTTGTGTGTGTGGTGTGTGTGTGGGTGTGTGTGTGTGTGTGGGTGGTGTGTGTGTGTGTGGTGCGCGCGCGCCGCGCGCGCGCGCGCGCGCGCGCGTGCACACAGGTGTGTGTGTATGTGTGTGTGTGTGTGTGTAAACAACTGCAGGCACAAATGGAAATCGTTGTCAGCAAACGCACCTGAACTGTAAACAACCTGAAAAAACCGAACACCACGTGCAGCCAATCCGCACGTGCAAACAGGACATTAGGCCATATAACACCGGCAGTAGGCGACCCAAAACCATCCTGAGGAGAGCCAGCGCTCGAAACAGATCTGTTGATTTTAAAACTTCCTTTTTACCACACTATTTTTTAAACAGATGTTGCTCCCCAAGGGGTTGAGCACTTTAAGAATTTATTAGGCGTTTTAGTAGTATTCTTGATATATATATATATATATATATATATATATATATATATATATATATATATATATATATATATAATATATATATATATATGTGTGTATGTATATCGCAATCCCTCCCGAAGACAGATCTATGTGTCGGAGCAGGCGACACATATAGATCTGTCTTCGGGAGGGATTGCGATAGTTTCTTCATGCAGCTAGTGAAGGGGTTTCATATTTATGATATACATTTTCCCACTTATTTTCATCTCTTCATTTTTTTCCCCTCTCAATTTCTAATCTTGCCCAAATCATTACTATAATGATGGAAGAATTGTTAACCTGCACTTGTTTTTCCCCCCACTACTTAATTGTTCAGCATTATATATATATATATATATATATATATATATCTATATATATAATATATGGGATCTGAAGACAGAATACCTCGAAACAACTTGTAATCCCGGGTTTTTAAGTTTTACCTTTTATCATCATTTATATATATATATATAATATATATATATATATTGATTGGTTGATTGATTGATTCTTGAGTGATGAGATGGCGGCTGCGTGAAATTAATATATATATATATATATATATATAGATATTGATTGGTTGATTGATTGATTTTGGGGTGATGAGATGGTGGCTGCCAGTGAAATTTAAGTTCGTATCTGGTGAAGTCATGGTTATTGACTCATAATTTTGTTTTAAACTCAAGAACTCTCAGGTGAATAATCATTACATTGGATTTCGCACAACAACATCTGTTTGATACGTATGTCTTTCATGTAAGAGTTAGACGCATCACCACCACCATCATCTCCCCACAAACACTACTACCACACACCGCCAACAACAAAAACCAGAAGAGCACCCTCAGCAGCAACAGTAATTTGAACAAGACTTTAAAAAACAATCGTGTATCTTTGGCTCGTCTAGAACACCACTCCCTATAAACTGCACCATGCATAGACTATTCACAATGAAAACTACCTGATGAGTTACACGCCAGCAAAAAGGACACCCGCATGCAGACGTCTCAACTGCATTTTTCATGTATCTATGCACAACACTACTGCCACCACCACCACCGCCACCATCATTACAATAACAACATCAACAATAACAAACAACATGAACATCAGCAACAGGAAAATGAAAGAAGAAAAAAAGTAGCAAAACAAAAAACGCACCACATTTTGGCGTGTTTCGAGACGTCACTTGATATAAAGCGTGCATAGCCATAAAGCATCCCATGACAAAACCTACATCACGAGTTAGGCTCGGACAGACAAAAGACACAGGAACTGCAAACATCTCAACAGCTTTTACTACATTAACGCAGCGGTGCGTGCAGACAAACTGCCAGGCAGACTGGCAGGCATTGAAAAAAAAAATACTGTGCACCAATCAGATGCTGTCTTTTCAAACATTACATGACTGGACTGCTGCTGTTTTTGAGCTTGACGTCCTTGCCATCTCTAGATTCAGTAAAGGATAAAACGAGGAGGAGGAATAATGAAAAGAAAGAGTGAAAGTTTTAGTAGAATTAGATGGAGGAATGAAGGAGGAGGATATAAAAGAAGATGCGAAAGAGAAGAAGAAGAAGAAGAAGAAGAAGGGAGATGGATCAGAGGTCAGCTCTTTCCCACTTTCCTATCTGTACACCATTCGAAAAAGGGGGAAAAAATCAAAAAGATCTTCATTGATCCGCTCTGGGAAACAGACGGAAAGTACAACAATTTGCTTACGTACGACAAAGCATTGATGACAAAAATAGGAAACGTCATCATCTCTCTGTGTTTCCTTTTCTTTCATCCGTCTTACGTATATGCATCTTATTCCCCGTCTCTTGTCCTCCCTTCACCTCTCTACCCTAGTTCTCTAGGGGAAAAAAAAAGCGCCAGTTGCATTTCAGAGTGAAAAAAAAATGTCAAAGGGAAGAAACATCATTGGCCTAACGTCGGAGTGTTGATGGCAGAACAGGAATAAACGTCACCAGGAGTGGTTTCTGTGCTTGCACACACACACACACACACACACACACACACACACACAACACACACACACACACACACACACCACACATACCACACATACACACACACAACACACACACACACACGCACACACACACAACACACACGCACACACACAACACACACACACACACACACACACACACACACACACACACACACACACACACACACACCCTCCTGCACCCCTGGATTGAACTGATCTGCTTTTGTGGTGAGACATTACAGCCATTATGATTTAATGAATAAAAAATGGTTGGAGGAGAGAGAGAGAGAGAGAGGAGAGAGAGAGAGAGAGGTTTGGGTGGATATCATTCACACGTGGTATACGTTATCTCATTTATATCGCTGTTTGCAAGCTTTCTGTACTGTTGACAGAATAGAAAACGGAGCACGTGCCGTTGCCAGCCACAGACGTTAAACTGCTATCTGATTCCTGCCATGATGAAAGACGTGCGTGCTGTGAGGCACGGAAAACTGTATATCTTGTTTCCTTTTTCTTTCATTGATTTCTTTTTTTTGTGTGGAATCTGTGGGTTACTTGATTTGTTTGGGGCATTTTGCTATTGCGTTTGTTTGTTGTCATATTGCCTTTCTTGTTAATATCATCGAATTATCATTGTGGTTCCTTTGTTTTGTTTCTAATCAAGACACTAATGATGACGAATTGTGAAGGCAGCTCTTCCCTACCGCCCCCCCCCCCCCCCCCCCCCCCCCCCCCCCCCCCCCCCCCGCAGAGAGAAAGAGAGAGAGAGAGAGAGAGAGAGAGAGGAGGAGGGAGAGAGAGAGAGAGAGAGAGAGAGAGAGAGGAGCCTTCGTAAAGTCGGCTTTTTGATTTTCATTTTAGATACAGCATCATTAACACTGACAATTACGCATGGCAGAAGTATTTGCAGCAATACAAACATTACTGAAAAAAAAAAAAAAAAAAAAACCCCAGCAAAACATTTTGACCGGTTTCTGCCACACAAGTTTGTGAAATATATATGTAGAACACTCATCAAAACAGCAAAGAAAACACAACAGGATACACAGACAACTGGACATAGAGATACGCTACGCCACACAAGCATTCATGTCCCACGTTCACTCAGTGCACACAGGCACGCTGTCAGAGAGAGGACTGGCTGTCAGACAGATAAACATCATTACCAAGACTTGGTATAAATGCTGTTTCTCAGCATCTTTGCCTTCACCAGATTCGGAGAATTACACAGTGAAGAAGGAAGAGTAGGTGTGGTGCGTGTGTGTGTGTGTGTGTGTGGGGGGGGGGGGGGGGGGGGGAGATGGAAGACAAAAGAGGAGTATGAAGGGAAAAAAAACAGTGAAGAGGAGTAAGAGGAAGAAGAACAGGAGATTTCGTATGCACGCATGCGCTCTCACGTGCGCGCAAACAAAACGCGCACGCACGCGCACACAAGAGACACACAACACAGAACAACACACAGAGTGTTGACACCACAAGAACAGGAACAACGGCACGGGCTGCGCGCTCACGCACACACACACAACACACGCACGCACACACACATCACACACACACACACACACACGCACAAACACACACACACACACACACACACACACACACACATAACACGCACACGCACACTCATACCATACACAAGCACATACATGCACACACAACAAACAGAATACGCCATTTGCATTACACATACAGAGAGAGAGGAGAGAAGATAGCGAGAGCAGAGAGATGAGAGATGGCGATGAGGAGAGAGAGGGAGAGAATTGCAATCGCTGGCATTGAGAGGGCTAGGAGAGAGGCTAGATGTTGACAAGCAGAGGGGGCTGCAATTGGATTGACAGGGGGTGAGCGCGAGACACAGGAGAGAGAGCAGGTGCGGAGTTTGCCAGATAGAAGCGGAGAGCTCCGGGGAGCAGAGAGAGGGTTGGGGGCGGAGGTGAGAGAGGAGAGAAGAGCGAGATTGTGAGATGAGAGAGAGAGAGAGGAGAGAGAGTGTGAGAGAGAGAGAGATGGCATCGCTAGTTCTCATTGGCATCATTGATATCACTGTTTTTGTCAGAGCTCTTCTGCCACGTTGAAGGCGAAGAAACGGAGGCGCGGGTTCGTATTTTGCCGGTTGCCTAGCCACAGACAGGCGGCAGCTG
>JADBJO010000720.1:7500-12500 GCA_016801955.1 Conus betulinus | reverse complement strand
ACTCTCCTTCAGGTGGGAGAAAACGACCACCATGACTGAATAAAGAAGAAATCAAAGCAGAGAGAGAGAGAGAGAGAGAGAGAGAGAAGAGAGAGACAGAGACAGAGAGAGAGAGAAGAGAGAGAGAGAGAGAGATGCCAGATGATCTGGGCCAAGGAAGAGTGGGGAGGGGATTATCAACTCACACGTGGTGGTGCAATCGTCCTCATTGTATCACTGTGTTGTCAATCTCTCCTGCACCTGTTGACAGGATAGACAACGGAGCGTGTGCCGTTGCCAGCCACAACATGCTGCAGTCTGGTTCCAGCCATGATGAAAGATCCACGTGCGCATGTTGTGAGCGAGCAAACATGATATATCGGTTTTCTGGTTTTTTTTCTTTTTCTTTTTGTTTTTTTCTTTCTGTTTTTGGTTACGGGCTTTTCGTTATCTAAAGTATGCGGATTACTACTGGGGGTCTGTTTGTGGAATTTAGCTATTTCCATTTTTTTTTTTTTTTTGTTACATAAACGATTTTTTTTTTTTTGGTGTGTTTTTTCCTTTATGGATGGATGGAAAGTTGTCATCATAAACGAATGAAGAAGAAATCAAAACAGACTGGAGAGAGAGCAGAGAAGAGAGAGAGAGAGAGGAGAGATCGAGGGGGAAGAGAGAGAGAAGAGAGATGTGGGTTTCGACCATAGAAAAGACAGAGAAACGATCAGGGTGGAAGACCGGATATGAAGACACGGATATCGCTCACAGTGGTGTGCCATCCTCTCATTGTAATCACTGTTTGTTGCACTGTTGACCAGGATAGAAAAACGGAGCGCATGCCGTTTGCCAGCCACAGACATGCTGCAGTCTGATTCCCCAGCCATGATGAAATAGTGCGCATGTTGTGAAGCGAGCAAAATGATATATCCGGTTTCCTCTTGTTTTCTTTTTTTTTTCTTTTTTTTTTTTACGGCTTTTTTTTTTTGGTCTGAAGTCTGTGGGTTACTAGTTCTGTCTGTGGGGGTTCCGCCATTGCCTGGTTGTTGTTTAATTTTTAACCTGTTATTCTGTTCTTTCTGATCGATGCAAAAATACTTAGGTCATTAAACTATTACCCTATTAACGGTTCTCTTGTTTTTGTTGCCTATTTAAAGATAATGAAGGATAGGGAACTAAGAACCTTCCTTTCCATTACCTCTCACACGTTGACACACGGACTCTCTCTGTCTCTCTATCTCTCTCTCTCTCGTACGTCTCACAGACACACACACACACACACACACACACCACACACCACACACACACACAACACACCACACACCCACACCAGATCAGCATCCTCTATAAATCGGCTTTTTAATATTTGTTTCGGATACAACATAACATGGACACACGCACACACGCAACGCACACACACACACACACACACACACACACACACACACACACACAGACACACAACACACCACACAACACACACACACACACGCGCGCGCGCGCGCAGCAGCAGCAGCAGCAGCCAGCAGCAGCAATGTAAAAGCCATTAAAATAAAAATCACTCTGCGACTGATTTCTGCGGCACAACTCCATGAAATATGCACATAGAGCATTCCTAACCAAGGTGATTAAGCACAACTGGACACAGAGGCAGGCGGACATACAGACAGATCACAACACGGGGTAGTTTGGTACCTCACGTTAGTGCTGGTGCCCATCCGCGTGCGTGCTAAGCAGACGGGCCGTCAGATGGATAACATAAACATCATTACCAATAGCGTGGTTCCCTTGACGTCTCACCTGACTGATGGCTGCTGTGTTCTCAGCATCATCTGTGCCAACACTAGTTCGGAACATTACGACGTGGAGGAGGAAGAGAGAAGAGGAGGTGAAGACAAAAGAAGATCAGGAGGAGAAGAAGCATAGGAAAAATAAAAGAGTGGAGGAAAAGAGGAAGAATACGAGATAGAGTCGTACAAACACACCACGCGCATACACAAATTCGCATATGTGCTCGCGCATACAAACACACATATAATAGACAATACTCACACGATCACGCACGCACGCATGCACGTACACACAACCCACACACACACACACACACACACACACACACACCACACACACACACCCACATACACACCCACACCACGCCACACGCAGCACGCACGCACGCACGCCGCACGCACGCGCACACACACACACACACACACCCACACACACACACACACACCAACACACATCACACACTCGAACGTAGATTTATACTCTCTCTCTCTCTCTCTCTCTTCTCTCTCTCCGTCTCTCTCTCTCCTTCTCTCTCTCTCTTCTCTCCTCTCTCGTTCCCCTCTCTCTTCTCTCTCTCTCGCGCTGCGCGGCGCGCTCACACACGCACACACACCACACACACACACAACACACACACACACACACACACACACCACACACAGCGCAGCGCGCGTACACAACGCACACACAGGAACCTACTACACCAGAGAGAGACTACTAGGAGATAGAGAGAGATGAAGAGAGAGAGAGAGGAGAGAGAGAGAGAGAGAGGAGAGAGAAGAAAACGAATAAGCGCATAGGCTTCTAAAAAAAAAAAAAAATCAAACTCCTTAAATTACGTGCAATACACATGAATGATCAGTTCATGCGTATGGGGCGACAGGAAAATTGGGGCAAAAAAGACGACGAGGAGGCGGGAGAGAGAGAGAGAGAGAGAGTTATCTGTTCAATTTGTTTTCCAGATATGCTTGTTCTGAACGTCATTTTGTGTAAATGAGGTTCGGAGGGAAAATGTAAAACTCTTATTATCACATAAACAAAACAGACATGCGTAGGTACTACTCCCAAAGAACAAATGAATTTCTTTTCACCGGCACATGTCTAAAACATGGATGTCTTTGATATTTGTTTATGTGTCCAGAGAAACAAGGGATCTTTAAAAACTTTTGAAAATATCTCCTTGATTTACTGCTTAACTTTATTTCCTCTCTCTCTCTCTCTTCTCTCTCTCTCTCTCTCTCTCTCTCTCTTCCTCTCTCTCTCTCCTCTCTCTCTCTCTCTCTCTGACTTGTCGCTCAGCTTGTGGTCACATCTGGTCTAGTACCAGCTAAATGTATGTTGAAACGAAAAACAGAAACAACCAACCAAGCCCAAAATTCTAAAGCTTTTCATTTTGGAACATTTTCATTGACAAACGAAAGGAAGTGAAGAGACCACCTTTACAGTAGCACATAAAGGAGGGAAAGAGTAGGAAGCATGGGAAAGAGAAAGACGAAAACAGGGGGCAAAGGGGGGGAGGGGGGGGGGCGAGGAAGCGACAAAAAAAACATTCTTCCTAATTAAATTTACACTTAAGTTTCTCTTCCTTTTGAGAGAAGAAAAGGACACGAGCACGCCCTCTGGACAGCATATGGGTTGAGCTGTTAATCGATGGGTCAGGAGGATCTTGACAGATCCATACGTACCTGCAAATTATATAGATCTATGTTCATTTATTTTACTCTCTTTTTTTTTTTTCAAAAACTTCTTTAATTTCTCACCTTGCTACTCCGTAGCCGTATCAGCACTGGTGGTAGGCCTAAATATATCAATTTTCCAAGCGACAGACCTAAGCACGCTTGACACATCAATGTGACATAATTCTTTTTTTTTTTTTTTTTTTTTTTTTTTTTTGCTGTCCTGGTGTTCAGTGGCGCCTGTTCTGATCTAACATACGCAGGACACCACCTACTAAGCCCCTACTGACGACATAATTGCTTAGTCGCGGAGCCGGCGTGAGTGAGCTCTCCCTCCGGAGGGCGCCACCACGTCCGTCCAACGACAGCCCCCATGGACTCGCCGATACCGGTGACCCCGACGGAACCAAACCAAGGCCACAGACGTGGAGAGGACATCGAAACTGAGGTCACCATGAGAGCAGGGCATGAAGGGCCACAGAATTTGAGACTTTTTTTTTTTTGCTGATCGATGAGAATGAGGATGATTAAGATGATGCTACGGATTTCCATTTCGGTCTGAGACTACATGACAGGGCTGTACTCTACGCTTCCTTTCATATATATCCCGGCGTCAACCAGGCCCGAGAGATACAGGCACCTGCAGTGTTGGTCAGGAAATTTGAACAACACTCTCAGAAACGCATCCATTAAGTGGATGAAACTCGACTGTGTGGTCCCAGTCTTCCCAACTGAGTCCGCAGCAAACTCAACTCTGGGTAGAGCCGGTCGGGGCAGAAAAACCCACATGATACTGGTATTTGAGAACAGCGGTTTGTTAAAGGGTTAATGTTAACATGCGCCCACAGAGAGAGAGAGAGAGAGAGAGAAGAGAGGAGAGAGAGAGAGAGAGAGAGAGAGAGAGAGAGAAGACACAGACAGACAGACAGACAGACAGACAGAGACAGAGAGAGGTGGTAATGATCTCCAGAAAGAAAGCGTGGCCTGACGATACATTGCTGTGGAGTGCGTGCTGCGTACCTTACTCTTACAGAAAGTGCCTGGTGTTGGAATATTTCTTGGGACCGGCTGTGACCCTTTTTGACCCTGTACAAAATATATATTCGATGTCAATTAGGTAACGAAAGCCTACCGGCAGAACACCTTTCATGTATATATGCCCAGTCAACAACAGGAGATCGTGTGTGAAAGCATGTTCCCTGGACTGTCCCAGTTTGTGCTGTTTTCTCTCATTTCTTTTTCCCTTTCCCTGTCCTGGTGTATTCCCATTTTTTCCATGTCCAGTTTTTCGGATTTTTATATCATTTTTAAAAGAAATCAACAACAAAGTTACTTTACTCATGAAAACACTTGAAAATCAATAAAACCCAAAAGGCATCAGCTAAGACTACTGTTTATTTTCAAATAATCGTGCTTCCGACAACAGAAATACACGAACGTAACACTCAAACACACACACCTACCACACGTATAGACTATACTCGCCTACCGTCAACGCTCTAGATTTGTTTCTCAAATTCTTGATTTCTCCTTTCTCCTCCTCCTCTCCCATCCCCCTTT
>JADBJO010000719.1:561885-583135 GCA_016801955.1 Conus betulinus | reverse complement strand
CATGTAGAAATATGTTGAAATTTGAAACAAATCAATGCGTTTGGATGTTCTCCTAAGGTACAAATAACTTATTCATTTCAGAATGACAGCTGCAAATCATCTGACTCACATAAATGTATAGATAGAATAACGAACCTGAAGGAAGAGGTTGACATTCCTAAATCAATTGATCGACATAATAACATTAGACTATTCCACTAATGAATGTAATCTAAACATTCTTCCTCTCTCTCTTCTCTTGGCTTGGCTTCGTAGACGAGAGATTATTGAGGGGTTGTCCACATTGGCTGCAAGAGCGCTGATGGCTGATGAGTCCTATGCAGGACAGGCATGATCTGCCACAGCGGCCACAGGTCAGCGTCGGGTCCGGTGGTTGTCGTGTTGCTGCAGCCTGGCGTGCTTTCCTCCTTTACCTCTTTTCTCGGAGACTTTCTCTGTGGGAGGCTTCAAACGAGGATGCAGCCTTGTGAATGGTGCTTCTCCAGGCGCCATGGTCGGCAGCGAGGTCTGACCACTAGCGGTGTGATGTGACAGGTCCTGAGGCTTTTCTTCAGATTGTCTTTGTAGCGCTTTTTAGGCGCTCCTTTATCATGGTAGCCAGTGGATAACTCTCCATAGAGGACAATTTTTTGGCAGGTGGTGATCCTCCATCCTGGAGACATGCCCTGCCCAGTGCAGTTGGGACTTCAGCAATAGAGCCTCTATACTTGAGACCTCCGCTCTTTCTAGGACTTCGACATTGGTGTTAAAGTCACTCCAATGGATGTTGAGAATTGTGCGGAGACAGCGCTGCTGGAAGTGTGTTCAAGGAACCGCAGGTGTGACGGTAAAGGACCCACGACTCTGAGCCGTACAGGGGTGTGGTCAGTACGACTGCTCGAAACACGCTGATCTTGGTGCTTTGCTTCAAATGCCGGTTGTTCCACACTCATTTGTAGAGTCTTCCAAATGCACTGTTTGCTTTGGCCAGTCTGTTGTCAATTTCTTTATCAAGCTTGGCATCTGAAGAGATGGTGCACCCCAGACAGCTGAACTGGTGGACTGTGTTCAGCTCTGTCAGGCCAACTGTGATGTAAGGAGAGTGAAACTCTGCTCGGGGTGCAGGACTTCTGTCTTTTTCTGGCTAATTTCCAATCCAAAGAGCTGTGCAGCCTCTGCAAAGCAGGAAGTTAATCTTTGTAGAGCTGCTTCTGTGTGAGCAACAAGGGCAGCATCATCTGCGAAAAGGAGCTCTTGGATCAGTTGCTCCAGCATCTTTATGTGGGCCTGTAGTCGCCGCAGGTTGAACAGGCTGCCATCAGTGTGGTAGCGGATGTAGACGCTGTCTTCATCTTCAAAGTCTCCAAGGGCCTGCTGGAACATCATGCTAAAAAAGATGCTGAAGAGTCTCGGAGACAGAACACAGCCCTGCTTGACGCCGTTTGAGATGGAGAATGGCTCTGAGAGGACACTGTTGAGTCTAACCTGCCCGTTTTGGTCTTCATGCAGCTGGGATGATCATGCTTGAGAATTTTGGTGGACAGCCCAGTTTTTTTTCAGAATTTGCCAAAGACCTTTCCTGCTCACAGTGTTGAAAGCTTTAGTGAGATCAACAAACATGATGAAGAGTCTCTTGTTCTGTTCTCAACAATTCTCCTGGAGCTGGCGGAGGACAAATACCATGTCAGTAGTGCTCCTGTTGGCTCTAAAGCCATACTGGCTCTCAGGAAGGTGTTCGTTAGCAATGGTGGGGATCAGTCTGTTCAGCAAAACCCTAGCGAGGATCTTGCCTGCCATTGAGAGCAAGGTGATGCCGCGGTAGTTGGAGCAGTCTGACTTTTCTCCCTCGTTTTTATACAAGGTGATGTTGACTGCATCGCAGAGATCCTGTGGAAGTTTGCCTTGCTCCCAACAGCATGACAGCATCTCATGGAGTTTGATGTGGAGAGAAGGGCCTTCATGGATCCAAACATCATCTCTTATCAAACGCATGTCTCTGTCATGCCTTCCACTTTTTTTCTTTTTCAGCTGCGGTGGTGCTGGATGGACCATGTGTTAAAAGGTTTGGCATAGTCTATACTCTGGTGTGTGCGTATGTGTGTGTGTGGTGGGGGGGGGGAGGGTGGAAGAGGAGGAGGGTGCGGGCGTGTGTGTGTGTGTGCGCGCGCGCGCTATTATGTGTGTGTGTGTGTGTGTGTGTGTGTGTGTGTGAATGGGGTGTGTTGTTGATGATGATGACGATGATGATAATAATAATAATAGTCATAGTGGTGGTGGTGGTGGTGGTGGTAGTGATGATGATGATGATGATGATGATGATGCAAATGAAACAAACTGCAGCATTACCGGAACACGACGAAAACGAGGCAGAGCACACAAAACAAAGTGTGAAGTGGCGCAGTTTTAATGCATGACACAAAACAAGAAATTTTCGGCAATATGCCTTCCTCAGCGACAAAAACAATAAAAACAGTATAGATATTAACATGCGCAATACTGCCCTTGTGAAGACAAAGTGGTGATTCACCAAATATAAAGATCCACAGCAATTTATAAAGAGTCATATGGACTTTGTCATGATAATTTCATGTCAAAGAAAAAAGAGTGTTAAGAGATTTTGTAATTTTGCGATTGGAATGGAACCTACGGTTTTGATGCTTTTTTTGTATTCATGGAGTGCAACCACCAGTGATGTGGAAGAGTGGGACGCTGAGTGGATTGTGAAGTGTGTTCACCCAATGTGAGGAAGGGTGGAAGATTATTGTTACTTCAGAGGAGCTCTGGACACGGACATAGGAGGATGTCCAATTGTAACCCTCGTGGGTTTTAAAATATAGTCGGGACTAGGATTGTCCTATGCAACCCTGGGTTGGGTGTGCTACATGGTTGGACTGGTTTGTCCGATGCAACCCTGGTTTGGGTGTGCTTAACCCTTGGTGGGTGTAAAGATGCCTGGCGTGGCAAGTTTCACTCAAGTATAGAGTGTAGATGTAGACTGGAAGTCTACTAGGGTAGGCTTGTCACTTATTCCCTAGAAGGTGAGTACCAGTTGGGGTTGTAAACTGGTTAAAGGAATTACATTAAAGGTGTAATTGTAATGATAACAGCAGTTTGATGATTATAAGATTTGAGGATATTGAGCTATTTAGGGAAAAGAGAAAGATGAACGTTGAACGCGAAAAAAAAAAAAGAATTGAAAAATAAATAAATAAAATATTGTTGTATAAAGATTCCTTTCTGTACCCCAACTGTAGGTAGGAATAGGTTGGCGGAACAAGACTCATGTGAGTATTCTATTTTGAATTGGGAGTGAATGTGAAAGGAGTTAAAAAGGAGCTATGAATAATAAAAGAGAGAAAGAGAAAAAATAAATAAAATTCACTTTAGAGGTTAACCCTGGACCTAGGGTTTCGTTACAGAATCCCTCAGCGTCCAGTGGTGTTCCCGACTAGAGGTGTTCCAGCCTAGTGAGGATCCAGGCTGTGGTGGTCCAGCCCAGTGCACGAAAGCTCCTCGACAAGTCAAGAAGATGACTTGTCTTTACTGCAGCTATTTAATATAAACGAACTGATAGTGTAATATGTGTGTGAGTGTCTTTGATTCTTGAAAAAACTTTGAATATTGTATTATTGTTTATATGTGGGGAAATATCTTGTGAAGAGAAGAAATAATTGTGGGAAAAACGTACTGGAGTGAAAAGAAGAATTAAGACCCTTTTCTTTATTGTTCAGTAAAGGGAGCGTTTTATAGAAAACTTAATTTGTGGTGATAGTGCTCCTTTGGGTGAATGGAGTGATTGTGCGTTGCATACGAAGTAAGCATACTGTGTTTGTAAGTGCAAGTGTGTATGTGCACAAACATGGGTGTGTGACAGACTCCTTGGCTTTCCCCTTATGTAATCGAAACCAAACTGAGGAGAATTGCAACAAATACTTGACACTCGGTTTCTATTTCTCTCACATCTATCAAACAGCAACAGCAATTGAGAGAGAGAGGGAGACAGACAGACAGACAGAGAGAGAGAGAGAGAGAGAGAGAGAGAGAGAGAGAGAGAGAGAGAGAGAGAGAGAGAGAGATTCTATTTCACATAGGCCTATCTTAGCCACAACTCAGAAGTGGGCATACATGAAACTAGTTGACCAGCCGCTGTGGCGAAGTGGTTAGCGTCACGGACTCCCGGCTGGGAGGTCGCGAGTTTGATTCCCATTAGAAGCATGTGGGGTTTCTCTGCCCCGACCAGCTCCTACCCAGAGTTGAGTTTGCTGCGGACTCAGTTGGGAAGACTGGGACCACACAGTCAAGTTTCATCCACTGGATGCGTTTCTGAGTATCTTATGAACAGATAGAGCTATGCAACACGAAATATTAGGGGTTCCTCAACGATCTTAATAGCCGTAGGTCACTGAAATCTCATGTATGGGCACAATCAATTATCATCCTAATTAGTCACGGTTCCCCCAGGACCTATATTTTAATGGGCCGCACATGACCCACGCCATCGGGTTAGGTTAAGTTGCTGAACCGCCCTTTATCAGATGTGGGTCTTACAAGACCCACGCGATCTGAATAGGGATAAACAATAGGAAAATCTCTACAAAATGTGTGGGTCTTGGGCGACCCGCACGATCGGATCTGTGTAGTCAAAAACGTCATCCGGTAAAGGTTACGGCTGTGTGCATCTGCTGTACGTATGTGTATCGTAATCTCAGTGTCCTGATCTTCTGGCCCAGATCAGCGCTAATGCCAGCAGCAATAGCTGTTGTCTGATGATGCTGTAGCCGAATGAACAATAAACATAACCCCTTTAAATCTTTGAGAAAGTCACTCTTGGCAAAGAACAGGATGTTAAATTAAAAGAAAGAAAAACCAAGAAGAAAAGGTATGCACACGGAGAGATGGCAGACTGACTACTTCAATACCTGCAGTATTAAAGCTTGGCCAAAACAAAGCTGTCCGGGTCTGTGACCCAGTGCTGATATATTTTTTTTAATGAGTTGGTCTCAATCGGAAGTTGCAAGAAGCATTTCGACACTGTTTCACTGTATTATCCATACCGGTATTTTGAGCGTGCGGGCGCGCACACACGCATGCACAGAATTTTCTTTCATTCCCCCTTCACTACCTTCCATTTCCGCATTTCTCTTTTCTCTCCCTCTTGCCCTCTTGCCCCCCCCCCCCCCCCCCCCCCCCCCCCCTTTAGCAGTTCTTTGCTGCGGCTGATTGGCACTCTCTGTGTCAACATCGAAAAATGTCGGCACTGATAGGGCTGATCTCCCAGTTTACTTTGGTTTGCTGGTCTTTCTCGCCAAAGTTGACAGCTCGCATACTCAACATAATTTCGTCACCTTTTTGATGATGATTATAATTGTATGTGTGTGTGTTTGTATGTTTGTGTGTGTGTGTGTGTGTGTGTGCGTGTGTGCGCGCGCGCGCGTATGTGTGCGTGCATGTGTGTGTGTGTACGCGTGTGTGTGTGTGCGCGCGCGCGCGTGTGTGTGTGTACTAATAAATGGTGGGGAAGAGGGGGGGGGGGGGGGGGCAGTGTATAAGAAGTTAAGTGTGTTTACGGGTCTTAAATTGTTATTGTTTCAGATTTTGTCCATGTTTTAGCTCTCCGTCTCTGTCCGTCTGTCTCTCCCTCTCTCCTTCTCCTACCCCTCTCTGTCTGTCTCTCTCTCTGGTGTCTGTCTCTCCCTGCCTGACGATCTGTCGCTCTCTGAGTCTCTCTTTCTCACCTTCACTATGTCTGTCACTAACTCACATGCTCTCTTCCTTCCCCTTTTGGCATGTCTCCGTCTGTCCCTCTCTTCTCTATTACCATCTTTACTATTTCCTCATCTCAGTTTACCAATCATTCATATATTGTAGTTCATTTTTCCCCTATGTACATATTTTATGACAGCAAGATTGAGAGAGTGGTTGAGAGGGTGAATGGGTGGGGGACGGGGGTGGGGGGGAGGTTGGAGGAGTGTGGAGGATGGGAGAGGGTGAGAGAGAGAGAGTGATGTGGGTTTGGGTACGGGGTGCACACACACGTTGGGAGTGTGTGTGTGTGTGTGTGTGTGTGTGTGTGTGTTTGGGTATGGATTTGTATTGGTATAAATGTCTAATTTTGTACATGTACATAAACCACATCGGAAAGGGTGTCTATGATTTTGTTTTAGAGGCCTGTTTTACCCACAGATTGATTTGTTAATGTTGAATTGTTTGTATTTGTGTTTTACGTGCCTGCAAAAAAACATTTTCCTTGTGTCTATGAGGATATAATAAATAGTCTGAAGTCTGAAGTCTGAAGTCGGCCTAGCCTGTCCAATTCCTTTTCTGACATCTATGACGTGTACAATACGCGAATGGCATTCAAGGCGATTTTTCTTTCGTCGAAAAATCATGTGTAATATATATAAATCGGTGTATTCAAAGTTCGATTTCTCAGTTCCTTGAGCATATTAATGGTTAGGGTTAGTGTTTTATCTTGTAAATATTTCTTGCTGATAGATTCGGGTCTCGGGCGGGTTTTTAGAGGATATTATAAACAAGAAGACGAAGACGCAAAACAATTCAATGTCACGTATAATGTGAGAGAAGATGCCAATCTAGTATGGAGGTTAATAATCTAAACATGGATGAAACCGACAAATTCCTTTATTATTTCATATTTTTGTTGTTGTTTGTTTTTTTCCAGATCAACAGTGACCTGAATTTGATCTGAGTTTAACTTTTAAGCCAATCCAATCTAGACTAAAGTCAGTCATTACACTATGTCTGCCTGAAAAGCCGCTTAGATTAATGAATGTATGTCGCGGTTGAAACTGCGTTCCCGTTGCCAGTTGAATCGCCGATCCTACCAGCAGAAATATCAGTCATCAGTCAAAATATCAGTCATCAGTCACAGTTTCTTCGGAGACAAACTGTTTTTTTTTGTTTGTTTGTTTGTTTTTTTTCTGTCTTATCTGCTTTGCCACTCCTGTGACATTATCCCCACGTAGCTCATTCTGGATCCGTCCACGGTCACATCCTGGCTTGTCGTGCAACAACTCCAGCACCGGCAGTCCACAGGGAGAGTCAGCGTCAAGTCATCACCTGAAGAAGACCTAAGAGGTCGAAACGCGTTGTTTTGTCTTGTGACTCGTTTTGTCCACGTTTCTCTGGGCGGTTCGCTGACATTTATTTAAGATTTATTCATTGACGAGTCATGAAGACGCTTCTGTCCGTCCGTACAGGTTTGATCCTGGACAGTTTTATAATGTTCTCTTTGCTGTCTTTGAGAGAATTTCTGGTTTGGATCTAATTTAGATCCCATTTTGCCCGTGACAGATCCAAAGTAGGCTAGGGGGACTGCAAAAACGGTTGATAGTTCTCTGTCTACGCCAGTGGATAATTATATCAGTGGTGATGGTTTTTTTTTTTTTTTTTTTTTTTTTCTGGCCATCAACATGGTCTTCTTAGCACTGATTTCCACACCGCACATTGCTGAGGTTTAGTCCTGTCTTTTAAAAGCTTGGCGAGTTGTTTACTGGCGCCAGGCCATCGATAACGGCCCATAACGGTTTTCCTTCTTTATGGGCTAGCTCAGAAAGTACTTGGCCGATCTTTCTGAAAATTTGTAGGCATGTTCATTTATAATAATAATAATAATAATGAATACTTATATAGCGCCTATTCTCGGCTAGACGCCAAGCTCTAAGCGCTTTACAATCGACACTCGTTTACACAACAGGCTGCCTACCTGGGTAGTGCCGACTGAAGAGCTGCCAGCTGGCGCTTCATTCAGTCGTTTCCCGTGTCATCCAGTCAGTATCGTTCAATATCGATCACTCATTTTCTTTACTTCCTTCATTCTTTCCATTTCTCACTCAGGGTGCATGCTATGTGTAACGTGTCATCCATACCAACGGCCAAAAATGGCCTACTCTTCCGAACGTTGGTGATGGGATTTTACGTGTGTGCAAGATGTTATGCGTGCGTTCACACATGGAACCTCGGTTTATAGTCTCATTCGAAGGACTGTATGGGAAATGGAGTCAGAACCAATGTTAACTCCAAGGGAAAAATCCCCCTGTACCGAAACGCCCCGGAGGAGGTTCGAACCCGCAACCCAGGATCACCAAGATTGCAAGTCAGGCGCTCTACCAACTGAGCTATTCCGGCTCCCAATTTGGGTCACGGTTGATGCCCGATGTGTTATTTTACCGTTATAGCCGTTGCTAACGGCCATAACGGTTTTCCTTCTTTATGGAATATCTCAGAAAATACTTGGCCGATCTGTCTGAAAATGTGTAGGTATGTTCATTATGGGTCACTGATGATGCCCGATGTGTTACTTTACCGTTTATAGCCGTTACCAACGGCTATAACGGCCCACAGTTTTCTTCTTTATGAAAATCTCAGAAAGTACTTGGCCGATCTTTCTGAAAATTTGTAGGCATGTTCATTATGGGTCACAGAAGATGGCCGATGTTTACTAACGGCCATAACAGGCCAAAAATGTTTTTCCTCTTTATAGAATATCTCACGCGTATTCCAGATAAATTCGGAATACGTTTATATGCTTTGCATCTTGTTGAATACTGCGTTGATCGCTCGGGAGTGTAGTTTCTGGCTGATGTTGATCGGCTTCTGCTCACTGTTAGATTTCTTTCTCTAGGCGCAGTGCCTCCTGCTAGACCCTGTTGAATGTCAATGAAGATGTGGTTAAACTCTTCTGATGCTGAAGGTGCTTTCATGCAGGGTTCATTGATTAAAAGATCTGCTTGATGATAATTCTGCCTTTGTGGAATCCACGATTTCTTCAGCATTAACGGTATCTACTTGTGGCTATTATACTCTATGATTTTCAGCAGTTTTGCTGGAACAACTGCGGTAGTTCTGGCAGTGTTGAATTTTAATGTCTTGGCAGGTGTGACGGTTAGTGATTTAAGTCCGTGACGGAAATGAACAGCAAGTACTCCAAATTTTGTTTTAGATGACAGGATTTGACCTGCTGCCTCTTTGCTATGATTTTTAATGTTTGCGCAGGAATGTTTATCGATGCCCGCAGCCTTACTACATTTCAGCGACTTCACTGCTGCCTCGACTTCCGACACATCATTTTAGAAAGTCGCTCTCAATCGATGGACCGTTTATGAGTGAAGTCTTCGTTGCACGTTTTATCAATTTGGTTTTGAGTTCGTATGAGCAAACTACGAAGTCCAAAATGTCACAGTTTTTTTTTTCTTCACGGAATTTCAAAAGTTCTGTTGATTTTGAGTATACCGCAAGACTGAGATTTGCATTCTAAACTCAGCGGGAGATTTGACGAAGTAGAAATTCATCATGACAAGGAACTGAACGGGCGTTTCAGAAACTGCTCTACACATTTACTGTATTTGCAGAAAACTTTCCTACCTCCGGAAGTCGTAGAATGTACTTTGCCTGTTTCTAATGTTTAGTTATTTGGGGATCAGTTTAATCTTTTCAACATTTCAATATTATATTAGCTAGTTACTTGTTATGTAGTCCTATTGCACGTTTCTTTTAACTCTCTCTCTCTCTGTCTCCTCCTTCCCCCTCCCCCCCTTTTTTTTTTTTTTTTTTTTTTTTTTTTGGTTGTTGTTGTTGTTGATGATATTGAAATTTTAACAAAGTTTTTCTGCTTTTGATGCTAGGAACTAAATAATGGACACGATGAAGACTTTAAATAAAATAACTAACATTTACTATTGCAAAGGAACGCTTCGAGATGGGCTAGATCTAGTTTGCTTTCTCAGGGAAAAGGAAGTGAAGTGAAGTGAAGTGATTGTGTGTGTGTGTGTGTGTGTGTGTGTGTGTGTTGCAGAATGCTTAGTGATGTAAAAACAGGTTATATATCACTAAAATAGAATCAACAACAATCATCCTAATCGATTATGCTGTTGGTTTCCATAAGGAACGAGCTTTGAGAAACTGATTCATGTAGCCTACTGTGCGAAACATTTCAAGAGGTCTGTAGTGACATCATGTTTTTGGTTACTTCTGATCAATAGCCTTGTATTACTGCATTATACATGTTGTTTATTGTTAAACCTTCACAAAGCGCAATGATCTAATTAAACAAATACCCCCCCCCCCCCCCCCCCCCCCCCTCTCTCTCTCTCTCTTATGCACGCCCACCTCCCACGATCAACACCCACCCTCCTTCCCACATACATACACAAACACGAACGCACGCCCGCGCAGACACGCACAAACGCATGAAATACACCCCTCCCCCACCCTCCACACACATGCACACGCGCGCAAATGTAGACATGTGTCAAACCTTTCGGTATGCTCTCCGTGGGCTGGCCATAGGGCTGAAAATGACAATACTAAAAATGGAAAAGAAACGTGGAAGAGAGAGAGAGAGAGAGAGAGAGAGAGAGAGAGACGGAGGCAAATTTTTACTAAACAGGAAGTAGTCCCGCAGAAAAATAAACAAACAAACAAAAAAAAAAAAATAATAATAAATTGTATCAGGGATTTCTCTTATTATAACGTTCTAGGAAGTCTTTATTAGTGGTATAAATTAAGGAGTACTCATTTAAATGGAAAGGAATGGAGAACAAAGAAAATGATTATCTCCCGGGTAGGTGCCCATGTGACTTCCTGTTTGGGTGACCATGTGGCTCTACCATTATAAAAACGAGCTACCACATCTAGCCAACCTTTTACTTAGACACAGAGGCCCAGCTACAACCAGGACAAGCTGAGAGGGCTCTTGGGCTGCTCTCTGCCACTACCAGCAGAGGTGGGTGACTGTCTTGTTTGGAACTGAATTTTCTACACTTGTTTTATATTGCAGGTCTCAGTATGGTATAGAGAGAGAAAAAAACGAAAAAAAGAGAAATAAGTAACTAAATTATCAGTCCTAAACAGCTTTTTTCTCAAAGAAGAAAAGAGTTGGAAAAGAAATGAAATTTGCACCTGGTTTTGGGCCACATGGTTGGCCACATGTTCTAGGTAGACTGAACAAAGACTGATAGGCCTTTGTGACTAGAATGTGGCAAACCTTCATGCAACCTACCTTTCACCTGTGGACACTTGTGAAATAGTTTATAGCAGAGGCAAATGGTTTGGGAAAGGATTTTGGTTTGATGTTTCTGAAATATGGTTTATTCAGAATGTGAGATTTTTTGTTGTGTGTTGTATTGGTAAGACTTGTGCTGACTTTATCCATGTATATTTGATTTGATTCTGAATTTGGGCAAGATGCTCTCAAAGATATGATGGGTTTGTATTCATTGTTTTGTATAATTCTTGTGGAAAACAATATAAATGTGCTGGTAAATAACAGAGGAGTAAAATGGAGAAGTGAGATATCTGTTTGGAAATTATGACCTTTGGGAATTAATATTGGAAGGGCGCAGGAGCGACCAAAATGGGGGTGATATGAGGTGTTGTGGGGAAACACACCTCGTATCAAAATTGTTTGGTACACTGTGACATGGAGATGTGACAGAGTGTCAATAATAGGTATTGAGCAGGAAATGCTCAGTAGCATTCGGTGTATACTTTGTTTGATTTTCCTCATGGGCAAAATCTTGTACAGACAAAAGATAGCACAGGATGACAAAGCAATTCATGACCATGCGGTTTGGCAAAATGGCAGGGTTGTGGAACATGTGGCCAGGGACAAAGGGAAAATTTCCATGTGGCATGGTGACATGCGACTCATTGACTGGTTTCCCTACTGTAAAAGCAGAGGACTAGGGAAAAGTCAATTTATTAGCATATTTATTTCACATTGTTTTCATTTTTTTGTAACATGTGTCTGTTGATTTGCAAGTGTATTTTTATACGTTTAAGATCTTATGGTTTGTAGTTTAACTTTTCTTTTCAGCCATAGTTGTCCTTTCAGGATGATGTGTAGCCATTGATTTACTTGAAGAAATTGTGGAGAGATCAGACAGAAAAATCACTATGTTTTGTGTTTTTTTTTCAGACGATTTTTTCTTTGGCTTGAGACCCTTGGTTTTGTTCTGGTGGTTATTACTGTGGTTCTTATTTAACTCCAAAAGGCTCTTAAGACTCATAAAGATTAAAAACTTCTAAAATCACTCTCAAAATTCTGTAAAACTCTAAAAACTTCTCTGGATCTCAGCTGTGTTTTTTTTTATTTTTCCATGTGGTTGGGTATGGATAGGCCATACTGTTGGAAAGGAAATATTTTTTGGCTGATCTGGGAAAGTTTTGTTTTTTTGTTCTCCTTTATTATTCTGGCTTAGTTAGTTCCTATTATTCAAATAAACGCTTTTTGTTTTGTTTTACTCTGTTTGTGGACTCCAGTCTGTTATAGTGGAAATTTGGTTGAGTAGTTAGAAACAAAGATACTTAACAAGCACGCACCTCACCCAAAATTGTAACCAAAGGACACGGGTTACACATAAAGTGGCGCCCAATGTGGGGCTAGTGTTTGTTAAGAGGATTTAAAAAATAGAATAAAATAAAAAAAAGAAAAAAAATAAAGAATAGATAAATTAAATTTCAGAAATATTCTAGGGATAAGGATAAGGGTGTTATTAGCCAGTTGGGAGTTGAGAGCCAGTTAAGATTACTAGGCAGAAACCAGGGCAATCAGTCATTAAACCATGGCTGCCAATGGGGAGGATGCCGCAGCAGAAGTTCAGAGTTCGGCACGGTCGGGAGTCCATCAGCAGACCAGAGCCGTGGCAATGCTGGGTCGACACCAAACCCATACGCAGGTATGAGTGTCGAAGAACTGCAACGAAATCTGATGGAGATGACGGCAGCCCTGTCCAGACTCACCCAGGAGCAGCAGCGACCCATGGATGTGAAGGTGGTGGCCCCACCAGCACCACCACGACTCCGAATTTTCACGGGGCCAAGGCCCACCGGGAATGAGGTGTCCTTCCTGAGTGGGAGGAGCAGACAGAAACAGCTCCTGCAGGACAAGTCGATCACTGATGCCACACAGCGAATAAAGGGCAGCTTAAAAGGACTGCCCTACCAGATGGCAAAGAACTGTCTGACTGGTGAGGAGGTTCTGGCTACCCTCAGACCGTTGTTTGGGGTAGTAAAGAAACGCGGATGATCTGTACCAGGACTTCTGCCAGACACAGATGGCAAAGACTGAGAAGCCATCAGACTATTTAATGAGGCTCTGGGAGCATATATACTTAGTATTAACAAATATACCAAGTTTAGTGATGCTGAGATGAGCCAAAAAGTGTTCAGCGTCCTTGTGAAGGGCCTCAAACCAGACAAACTCGTCGCTAAGCTCAGAGCTTCGCAGTAGGTTCGGCCTCCCGGGGGAGACCACCCAGACACTACCTGAACTGCTACGGGTAGTTCGCAAGCTGGAGCTGGAGATGAGGAATCCCCGCACAGCCGTAAGCAATCTACATACGGCAGAGGCTCGGGAGGATAGAGACCTCGACTTACTGGCACAGAGGGTCGCAGAGAAGTTACTCGGCGGCGGGTGGATTGGTTGGGTCAGCTGGGGTGCAGTCACGCCCCACACAGAAGAAAGGGCCAAAGGGACACTGCTTTAAGTGTGGTGTGGTAGGGCAGCATTTTGCTAAGGACTGTCCAAAACCCACCGAATCGGGCACTAGTCGCTGAACAGGAGGAGGCGAGGCGTCGGATGCAGCAGTCCAGACGAAGGCAGGCGTTAAACGCCAATGGTCTGCTGGCAAGGGACAGCCAGTAGACCCACCATCATATCGTCCCCCAGTGCTGGACACTTACACCCAGGCGCAGGTACAGACAGCAGTGAACTGTGCAGACCAGGGACTCTTGACGCTGAAGCCAGAAGCTCAAGAGCAATTTCCAACTTACCATCCCTCCAGCACAGGAAGTGGAACTGCGGGGCCCCATCACAGGTAGCAGGACATCAACTGCTGATCTCCAGGTCCTCTGTAGAACCGCAGATACACACTGCCCAAACACCTGAGTGTTAAGTCTGCCGAGATCTTGGACACGGGGAAAGCAAAAAGTGTCAAGGTGGTAGTTGAAAACGGGAACAGTCGCCACTCTGTTGTCATTGACTCTGATGTGGTATTAGCTGAATTAGAATTTGCTAACTCAGCTGATCAGTGTTCAATGACAGCAGAAAGCACTGTTGAAGCATTAGTCGGTCCCAGTTGTGAGTACACCAGTACTGGTAGATGGAAAACAGACTTGTTGTCTTGTAGATAGTGGTTCACAGGTGACTGTGATAGCAGAAGACTTTTACCGTAGGGAATTGTCTAGGTTTCCTTTACAAGAACTAGACACAGGCCTGACTATTTTGGGGGCGGGTGGTCAAAAGTTCCATATTTAGGTTTTATTGAAGTACCCATGTCTTTGCCTAAGATTGTTGCAGGTACAGATGAGACAGTCACCACTTTTGCTTTAGTGTGCCCTGATACCAAGTTCAGCACACGCGTACCGGTGATAGTTGGCACCAACACTTTCAGGCTACTGGCAGAGCGTTGTGAAAAGGCAGGAGGTAAGCATTTCTTCACTACCTTACCTATCCGTTGTGAGGCAGCCTTTGTGTACAGAAATGTAGCTGGAAAGCATGCTAGTGGTCTTTTGGGTACACTGAAAGTGAAGGGAACTAAAGTACAGATTCTAGCAGGGGAATGTGCAGAAGTCAGAGGGGTCATACATGGAACAGTGCCTTCCACACAAACAGCAGTCCTCATTCAGGAACCAACACAGACCACTTTACCCAGGTTTACAAATAATATCTGGTAAACAACAGACAAACAAGTTGGGTCAGGTGAGGTTGTATGTCCAAAATACATCTGCACAGGACACATTAGGTTGAAAAAGAATCAGGTAATTGGGGAGGTGTACACCATTACAGCTGAATATGCCCATTGACAAAGTGTTATCTTCTTTAAATGATGTGGCTAGTGGGGAGGGTAAGGATGTTCTGGGGATAGTCGTGCAAAAGTCAACTTGCATGCATCAGCTTCACCATCAGAGCCTCGGACAGATCCTACACCTGAGCAGAATCCCATGACATTTAGGTTTGGGGCAGATACACCATCAGATTGGCAGGAAAAGTTTCAAAAGCGTCTTCAAGGGTATAGGGATGTATTCATTCAGCATGACTTAGACATAGGAGGAACAGACGCTGTCAAACATGACATTGAACTGGAGGCAGGGACTGTGATCCGGGAGCGGCCAAGGCCTATTCCACCTAGAGATTTTGATGAGGCGAAACAACACATCCAGGAGTTGCTGGATGCTGAAATCATTGCTCCCTCTTCCTCACAGTTTGCCAGTCCTATTGTCCTTGTTAGGAAAAAATCTGGAGCCCTGAGGATGTGCGTAGACTATCGGAAAATTAACAACCACATGGTCAAAGATAGCTACGCCATCCCGAAAATTGAAGATCTTTTTCTCACACTGAACGGGGCCAAATATTTCACATCTGTAGATCTAAGCAAGGCCTACTATCAGGTGCCTCTGACAGAAAGAGCCCAACAAGTTTCGGCCTTTACAACACCTTTTGGTCTTTTTCATTGGCTCCGTATGCCCATGGGTCTGAAAAACAGTCCAGCATGTTTTCAGCGCCTAATGGAGAAAGTCTTCTGTGACATGAATCTGGCCGAACTCATTGTCTTTTTGGATGATTTTGATTCATGGGAGATCCCTGGAAGAACTGGAGGAGCGAACCATCCAGGCTCTGGAAAGGCTGCGGAAGTTCCAGCTAAAGCTGGATCCAGAAAAATGCATTTTCGGCACAACCGAAATTAAGCATTTAGGTTTTATCATTTCTGGAGAGGGTGTGCGCCCAGACCCTGAGAAAACAGAAGCATTGACGACATGGCCAGTCCCTCGCACGGTAAAAGGACATAAAGAGTTTCATAGGATTTGCAGGGTTTTATCGGCGGTTCATCCACACAATTGCCACCATGGTGAAACCACTGAATGATTGACGCTGGGCTACATTCCCAACCGGACTGCCAAGAAGAACGGCAAGAAAGCTATCCTAACCCTGGGTTCTGACATATCACACATGTGGAGTGAAGAACACCAGAATGCCTTTGAGTCAGTCATCATACAAGCCCTGACTACAGAACCCATCTTAGGCATAGCGGATAAAACTCAACCATTCACCCTACACTGTGATGCCAGTGGAACAGGATTAGGGGCTGTCCTATATCAAAAGCAGGAAGGGAAGGTCCGTGTCATCTCATATGCAAGCCGGGGGTTGAATAAGACCGAGCAGAACTACCCTGCTCACAAACGGGAGTTTCTAGCTTTGAAGTGGGCAATGAGTGAAAAGTTTAGAGATTATTTGTTAGGTCAAAGGTCACCGTAGTTACTGATAATAATCCTTTATGTTATATTTTGAAAAACGCTCAGCTAGATGCCACAAGTCATCGTTGGTTGGCTTCACTCTCGTTATTTGATTTTGATCTGAGGTATAAAAAGGGAGCTTTACACACTGATGCGGATGGACTGTCCAGACGCCCTCAGGCACCCCCAGAAGAAGATGAGGAATACCAGCGAGTTTTGGAACAGACAAAATTTTTTCAGGATAAGGCCACAAAATTTGAAGAAGAAATGGAAACTGTATCGCTGGATAAAGAAGTTCTGTGTGCCTTGCTAGAAGCAAGAGGAAGGTCTATGTCTACAGACCATCGTCAGCAGACAGAGGTACTTGATGATGATGAAGAGGGGTATGCTGCCATTGAGCAAGTGCTGAAAGACCCAGCACGAATTCAGGATGATGTGTTGGATCCCCCAGGATTTACAAAGAGATCAATTTCAAACGCAGAGTGGAGACAGTTACAGTTGGCTGACAGTACACTGAGTGTGGTAATTAGAACCATAGAAGAAGGGAAACAGTTGGACAGTAGTCAGATGAACCCATGTCCTCCAGAATTTAAAGTATTTGTTAGGGAACAAGCCAGACTAGAAATGATTGATAGGGTTTTGTACAGGAAATCTTTAGATCAAGGCACCATAAGTCACCAGTTGGTTGTACCACCATCTCACCGCAGAGAAGCTATGAAGGGAGTACATGAAGATCTGTACCACACACACTGCGATGATGCCCTGCGGCAGGCCAGGAACGATTTTTCTGGCCATTCATGGCTAGGGACATAGAAAGGAAAATAAAACGCTGTGAACGTTGTATCAGAAAGGGAGCGCATGCACAGAGAGCGCCAATGCAGTCAATAGAGACTAGCTATCCACTGGAACTGTTGTCAGTGGATTTTCTGACTATAGAAGTCCGGGGTCAGAAACAAGATATTTTAGTGGTAATGGACCATTTTACAAAATTCTCCCAAGCAATTCTGACAAAGAACCAAACAGCAAAAGAAGTTGCCCGAGCACTCTGGAACAATTTCTTCCTTGTGTATGGATTTCCTGCACGAATACTGACAGATCAAGGAAGAGATTTTGAGTCCAAACTCATGAAGGACATTTGTGAACTGGCAGGGATAGATAAGTGTCGCACAACCCCATACCATCCGTCGGGAAATCCGGTAGAGCGCTGGAACAGAACCTTGATTGGAATGTTAAGAAGCCTCGAGGATTTTCAGAAGCAGGATTGGAGGAAATACTTGCGACAAGTGGTGCATGCATACAATGCACGGATACATGAGAGTACAGGCTTCAGCCCGTACCACCTATTTTTTGGACGCCAACCCAGGTTGCCTGTGGATTTAGCTTTCGGGATAGATCTGGGAAGAAATCATAAGTGCAGTACAACACAGTACATCATCAAATCACTAAAAGGGAGTATGGCTGCAGCTTATGATCTGGCAAAAGCTGCTATGGAACATTCTGCTCACAAGAACAAAGTACGCTATGACGCAAGAGCACACGCTGCAGAACTAGAACCAGGTGACAGATGTTTAGTGAAAAGAGTTGGGGCAAAAATTCACTCAAAGGTCGACGACCGATGGGAGCCTGATGTGTACACAGTGGTGTCTAAAAGAGATGGCCTACCTGTATACACTGTTCGAAAGGAGAAGGGCGATGGCGTTTTTGCGCACCTTGCATCGTAACTTACTGTTACCAGTAGGATTTCTAGAAGTGGAACAGAAGCCGCTGGCTGATAAGAAATTGGAGTTTTCTCCATCAGAGGAAAGGAAAGAGGAACACTGCAAATCAGGTCACTGATTATCATGAGTCGGATCATGAGGAGGCCCAGGAGGAATTCCCTTCTGTGGAAATAGTCGTGACCGCTGGCCCGAGGGCAGGGCATTGAGGCCAACAGCACCAAGCTTTGTTCCACAGCAGAAACAAAAGGTAACAGAAGTTGCTGAAAGAACAGGATCTGACAGCTGAGGATATTTCTCATTTGGGTGATGATCTGGCACGAGATGGAGGAGAGGAAGTCAACCCTCAAGGGGAGTTGAATGAGTCATCAGGGGACGCAGAGGCCCAAAGAGAAATCTTTCGCAGGAGCCAGAGATCTTGGAGATAAAATCCAAGAAAAACATGATGTGCAGGAAGGGCAAAACATGTCGGAGGACAATGGCGAGGAAGAAGGGAAATCCGACAAAAGAGATGTAGAGGAGGAAGAAAAGCCAAAACCCCTGCCAAGGCGTTCCACGAGAACGAGGAAGGCAGTGGAAAGACTAAATTTGGGGCATCAGGTCACAACAGAGAAACCCCCCAAAGAGGGACATGAGCTGGAAAAGGTCATGATCACACTCAAAGGGTTACAGGAACAAGGGGATACCATTCCGCTTGAAATCCGGTTTAACTTGATTTTGTGGGGACTTGGGGAAATTTGTAAAGCTCTTGTAGAATGCTAGACTTAGCCTTGGTAGATAGCTAATTGTACCAGTGTGTGTGTGTGTGTGTGTGTGTGTGTGTGTGTCCAGTATAGGTTGCACTCAAAAGAACTGACAGTCTTG
This sequence comes from Conus betulinus, assembly GCA_016801955.1. NCBI lineage: Eukaryota > Metazoa > Mollusca > Gastropoda > Neogastropoda > Conidae > Conus > Conus betulinus. The sequence continues at coordinate 564,323 of JADBJO010000719.1, read as the reverse complement.
TTACCACTTTTAGGCTGCCTCACATGGGATGGAAGGATGAAGAGATTGCAACAAACCATACATAAATTCTTAGAAAAGAAAGAGGGAATCGGTTCAAGGGCCAGGTCTGAAAAAGAAGTTGTCTTCTACTGTTGCTAATATTGGTTTTTCATTTTTTCTGCGATTACCAAATGTCAGGTTACTTGAAATTGAAAATTCCAATAGTTCAATCCATTTTTTAAAAGATTTCCATAAGGGTTATGGGAAACTTTTCTTGCCAGGGGTATGTGTAACCCCCCACATAAAATAAGGAATTTCCGTGGTAGATTACAGCCAGGTTGGTTCTGCCAACACATTAGTGTAAACAAAGAAAAAAAAAAAGTCGAAAATTGCACAGATGCTGTGCGTATAGTTTCGGAGGCAAATTTTTACTAAACAGGAAGTAGTCCCGCAGAAAATAAACAAACAAACAAACAAAAAAATAATAAATAATTGTATCAGGGATTTCTCTTATTATAACGTTCTAGGAAGTCTTTATTAGTGGTATAAATTAAGGAGTACTCATTTAAATGGAAAGGAATGTTTTGAAAGTAGTAATCTCTAATGAGAACAAAGAAAATTATTATCTCCCGGGTAGGTGCCCATGTGACTTCCTGTTTGGGTGACCATGTGGCTCTACCATTATAAAAACGAGCTACCACATCTAGCCAACCTTTTACTTAGACACAGAGGCCCAGCTACAACCAGGACAAGCTGAGAGGGCTCTTGGGCTGCTCTCTGCCACTACCAGCAGAGGTGGGTGACTGTCTTGTTTGGAAACTGAATTTTCTACACTTGTTTTATATTGCAGGTCTCAGTATGGTATAGAGAGAGAAAAAAACGAAAGAGAGAATAAGTAACTAAATTATCAGTCCTAAACAGTTTTTTTCAAAGAAGAAAAGAGTTGGAAAAGAAATGAAATTTGCACCTGGTTTTGGGCCCACATGGTTGGCCACATTTTTCTAGGTAGACTGAACAAAGACTGATAGGCCTTTGTGACTAGAATGTGGCAAACCTTCATGCAACCTACCTTTCACCTGTGGACACTGTGTATGAAATAGTTTATAGCAGAGGCAAATGGTTTGGAAAGGATTTTGGTTTGATGTTTCTGAAATATGGTTTACTCAGAATGTGAGATTTTTATTGTGTGTTGTATTGGTAAGACTTGTGCTGACTTTATCCATGTATATTTGATTTGATTTGATTCTGAATTTGGGCAAGATGCTCTCAAAGATATGATGGGTTTGTATTCATTGTTTTGTATATAATTCTTGTGGAAAACAATATAAATGTGCTGGTAAATAACAGAGGAGTAAAATGGAGAAGTGAGATATCTGTTTGGAAATTATGACCTTTGGGAAATTAATATTGGAAGGGCGCAGGAGCGACCAAAATGGGGTGATATGAGGTGTTGTGGGGGGAACACACCTCGTATCAAAATTGTTTGGTACACTGTGACATGGAGATGTGACAGAGTGTCAATAATAGGTATTGAGCAGGAAATGCTCAGTAGCATTCGGTGTATACTTTGTTTGATTTTCCTCATGGGCAAAATCTTGTACAGACAAAAAGATAGCACAGGATGACAAAGCAATTCATGACCATGCGGTTTGGCAAAATGGCAGGGTTGTGGAACATGTGGCCAGGGACAAAGGGAAAATTTTCCATGTGGCATGGTGACATGCGACTCATTGACTGGTTTCCCTACTGTAAAAGCAGAGGAATAGGGAGAGTCAATTTATTAGCATATTTATTTTCACATTGTTCTCATTTTTTTTGTAACATGTGCCTTGATTTTGCAAGTGTATTTTTAATACGTTTAAGATCTTATGGTTTGTAGTTGAACTTTTCTTTTCAGCCATAGTTGTCCTTTCAGGATGATGATGTGTAGCCATTGATTTTTTGAAGAAATTGTGGAGAGATCAGACAGAAAAATCACTATTTTTTGTTTTTTTTTTTTCAGACGATTTTTTTTTTTTGCTTGAGACCCTTGGTTTTGTTCTGGTGGTTATTACTGTGGTTCTTATTTAACTCCAAAAGGCTCTTAAGACTCATAAAGATTAAAAACTTCTAAAATCACTCTCAAAATTCTGTAAAACTCTAAAAACTTCTCTGGATCTCAGCTGTGTTTTTTTTTATTTCCATGTGGTTGGGTATGGATAGGCCATACTGTTGGAAAGGAAATTTTTGGGCTGATCTGGGAAAGTTTTGTTTCTTTTTGTTCTCAAGGACACGGGTTACATGTAGAAAGAAACAACATTAATTTTGAGAGAAAACAAACCCATCTGGTGATGTCGTTGTTTTGAATGTCACAGTATCACAGAGTGCGTAACGAGACACATTGATGATGGCGAGCCAAGACCGCAAGACGAGCATTGAGGAGAAACTGGTGATCCTGCGGAAAATGGCCCCATCCATGT
>JADBJO010000719.1:509385-559385 GCA_016801955.1 Conus betulinus | reverse complement strand
ATTAATATAGTACAATGGAACTGCCGGTCGATTAACAAGAATTTGGTAAATCTTCAACAGCATCTTGAAGCCAGCTCCTACATGGTCCTTATTCTTCAATCACTAAATGTGTCTAAAAATGACTTGCCACGGCTGGATTGTTTCTTTTACCCACCTGTGGTACAAGAAACTGGTGACAATGAGAAAGTCTCTGCAGCCATTTATATAAATGACCAGTTATTTTACCATCCCCTTCAGTCACCTATACCTGCTGGCACCTCAGACTTGTATTCTTGTGCAGCTTCTGTTCACTTTGACAATTCTCTGGTCTTAAACATTGTCTCTGTGTACTTCCCAAAAGGAGTCATTGATAGCAATTCAGACTGGCTAAATAATTTAAACTTTCAAAGTGGCAAATGGTTAATTGCAGGGGACTTTAATGAACATGCTCCTTTCTGGGATAGAACTTGCACGAAAGTCAGCTCAAACCGTTTAGTGGAGAACATATCAGACTCTCCACTCGTCCTGTTAAATGATGGAAGTATCACGAGACTGTCTGATATCCCTAGTCAAAGATCATCTGCAATCGACTTGTCTTTAATCTCCCCATCAATGGTCCCGAGCTGTACATGGCAAACTTATGATAACACTTTAGGGAGTGATCATATTCCCATAGTTATTTCTCTGAGAGGATTTGTAGTGAGCCAAGACGACAGTAAAGATAAAATCCCAAAGTTTGATTACAAGCGAGCTGAGCGGGGCCAAATTTCAATCTGTGCTATCTTCATATGACGTCAATTCTTTTGATGAATGTGACATAGAATCTATGTACAGTCATTTTACTATCTCACTACTACTGCACGCAGCTGGTGAGGCAATTCTGATTCTTAGTCAATCAAAATCTCCCAAACACACGGGTAAAATGTGGTGGACAGAATCTTGCAGAAACGCTGTTGATAAAAATAAAAGCACGTTTAAACTGTGCGCAAAAGTAAAAAAGGTAAAAGGGAGCATAGCAGTTAAAACTGCCAAGAATCAAAGGAATAAAGTAATTGAAAATGCTAAACGTGAGTACTGGTCATCATTTTGTTTTAATGAAATAAGTGAACATAAAGATATCAATAAAATTTGGAAAAAGATCCATGAAATGAAAAACGGAATCCATTTACCTGCATATCCAATCATAATAGGAGCTGAAAATTTCCTTCGGCATATCAAAAAGCAGAATCATTTGCTGACATGTTTTCCAAAAACAGCTCCTTCTGTAGTTTATCAGACAAATGCAGAGCTATGAGGGAAAACCAATCTAACGAAGAAATGTATGCTGATCCTGACGAAAATAATGATCATTATCTAAATGCTGATATTACTTTTCAGAAAATTACACTCTGCTATTTCTTCATTGTCTAATAAGTAAACGTCTGTTGGTTTAGATGCCATTTCTAGTGAAATGTTAAAACATATACCGCAAAATTTGTTTTTTACTTTTACATGAAATTATCAATAAATGTTGGATTGAAGGGGACATGCCTTCCATATGGAGAGACTCATTATTGTTCCCATTTTAAAGAATGGAAAATCAATGACAAACACAAATAGCTATCGACCTGTAGCTCTTACATCTCATGTCTGTTAACTAATGGAGATAATTGTTCTAAACAGATTGACATACTATGGTGAAAAAAATGGCATTATCCCTGCAAACCAGGCTGGTTTTAGAAAGGGCAGGTCTACTATTGATCATCTTGTAAAGCTAACTACGCAAATTAAACACCAGTTTGCTTGAAGACAAAATGTTCTCGCCACATTTTTTTATATCAGCAAGGCATTTGATCCAGTTTGGCATGATAGGCTTTTATATAAATTAAAAACTATAGGTCTCTCTGGTCATATTTATAAATTTGTTAAAACATTCCTGACCAACAGAAGTATTCAGACAAGAATTGGTAATACTTTTTCATCCAAAAGATTACTAGATATGGGTATCCCCCAGGGCTCAGTGATCGCCCCTCTTCTCTTTAATATTTTAACTAATGATTTACCTAAATGCATTAAAAAAACTTTTAGCTTAATTCAATATGCGGACGACATCTGCTTATGGTTGAATGCCACATTAAAAAACAACACATCAAAAAGATCTGTTAATGACATAAGAAGAATATATCAAAGAGAGTTAGACAACATTGCGAACTTCATGTCTGATAATGGCTTATGCCTGTAGGCTGAAAAATCCCGTATGATGTTATTTGATGCAGGAGGGTCTGCGCACAATACTCCTAACTTCAAAGTACATAATACTACATTGAGCTACACTTCTGAGATTAAATTCCTTGGTGTGCATCTTATGTCAAATCTTTCTTGGAATTTTCACTTGGAACATATAATAAATCAAGCGAGAAAATCTCTTAATCTGCTCAAAGTTATAAGCAAACAAAGTTGGAGCCAGGAAACAAAAAAGTTTAATACATCTTTCTTCTGCTTTAGTTAGATCCAAATGTCATATGCACAAGAGGTCTTTTTTAGTGCTCCAAAGTACTTATTAAAAAAGCTTCAGTGTATAGACTCTAAGGCATTCAAATTAGCCCTTGGTGTTCCATTTCATGCTTCAGCTTTAGGAACATACCATGAAGCTGGTGTCTTACCTCTTGATGACCATTGTGAACTAGCCTGCGCTAAGTACATTCTTCGCTGCTCGACTATTCAAAGTGCTAACCAAATGGAACTAGATATGAGGTCTGATGTAGACTTTCCTAAACGTGCGAAAAACATTCGAGCCACTAAAACGATACTCACATATTCTTCTCACTTGTTGACAAATTCAGGTATCAATCATAAAAAGCTTGCTATGCGTTTTCCCGTAAGTCCCGTACCAAACTGGGAGCTCTTCAAACCAAAATTTGATTATAACTATACTACTATACCTAAAACTGATAACATTAATATTCTAGCTTGCGAAGCAAAATCACATATCAATGATTGTTATCGTCACTTCGTAAAAGTCTATACTGATGAGTCTCTATTAAACAATAATGCTGGTTGTGGCTTTGTCATTCCATTTTTAAAAATTGAAAAGTTCTTTCATCTTGGGGCAAATCTGTCTATCTTTACAGCCAAACTAATAGCAATATTAATGGCCGTAAAGTACATAAATGATTTATCATTTGACTTTTATGGTATTCTCTTCTGTGTAGATTCCAAGTCAGTTCTTCAAGCTTTAGAATCTACAAATTCAAAACATCGTGCTGAAATCATATCTGAAATTAAATTCACAACCTCATGTCAAGAGGTATAACAGTTAATTTTTGTTGGGTTCCTTCCCATTGCTCCATATCCGGAAATGAATGGGCTGACAGGATTGCTCGAGCAGGTGCAAACAATTCTGACAATACAGCTACTATTCATATTCCCTTGAGCTTACATGAAGGATATTCTCTTTTACAAAGAGCCTCTTTTGAAAAATTTGAGGAATACTACAAAGAAAGTGCTCTTCCCCGATCCCGACTTCTTCTTCTTTGTTGTACGAACTCTTGAGCAAGTAATCTTTTAAAAAGGGCTTCCTCAGTAAATCCAGTAAACCGTAATACAAACATAGGATTATATCCGAGACACAGTAAACAACTTCTCTCCTTATTATTTCGGTTGAAAATAAATGCATTCAGAACAAAATATGTCAAGAATATTCGAAGTGCTTGCGGCGCCCTTGATAATTGTACAACAACACATGTTCTATACTTTTGCCCCTACTTTGATTCCGATTTGTCAGAATTAGAGAGGATGCTTCAAAGTGCATATTCCAGGATACCATGTCTCTTTTAAATTTTGTACGAATTCTTACGTTAAGCCCAGTTGCCACAATCCTGTAATTGCTGTTTCATGATCTTATTTTGTACAGTTGTTTGTTTTTACTTTTGATGTCTTTTTTTTTTTTTTTTTTTACAGTTCAATTCTTACTTAGAGTTTCTCCTCATCACACACACACAACACACACACACACACACACACACACACACACACACACACACACACACACACACACACCCCTTGTCTATATCACATTAAATGAAAAGACGTTAAATTGAAGAATAACAACAACACACACACACACACACACACACACACACACACACACACTTACATGAAATTAATTACACATATCATCGTGTGGAAGCAAATACCATTTAGGTAAAAGACATTCCTCTTTCACCAGTGTGCCCAGAATTGATGCATTCAATTAATTGCTGATTCATGTACACAGTTTGAGTAAGTAATGGTAGTTTCCATGAAACTACTGATGCCAGCAATGTTTACACAAACTGACCACTGGTGTAGACAGAGCAAGGCAGTCTGAAATGGAACTGGAGCAGGGCATGCATGGTCACAGAATTTGAGACTCGTTTATGGCCAGATCTAGTTGCAAAGTGAGACGACTGCAGGCGGAAATCTAAACAAATTTTTAAAGAATTAATAAGGACTTTGCTGATAATGTAGACAGACAAATTACAAGATGAAACATAATGTGTTTCGACCTCCTAGGTCTTCTTCAGGCAAGATACACAACACTCAGGACAACAAAAATGATCATACGATCACTTACCTTCATCAGAATTCAGCGTCAGACAAATGAAAGGAACGAAGTCAGGAAGGAGACATTTTCATTCAACGCCCATCTTGCACTGAATTTTGATGAAGATAAGTGATCACTCGTTCATTTTCGTTGTCCTGAGTGTTGTGCATCTTGCCTGAAACAGACATAAGAGGTCGAAACGCATCATCTTTTCGCTTGTCAACATTTTTCGGCAAAGCCTTATAAATACTTTTAAAGATTTGTGCAGATTTCCACTCTGCAACTGTTTATGGCTGTCACTGAGGAAGAGGATGACTGAGGGGATGCTTTTTGAGCATCAGCAATTCCTTGGGAACTGTCACTGGATGGATGTGTCTTCACTCTCTACAAGGGAGTGCTCACTCATGCTGGCTCACAGATACTTCATTATCATCAGTAGGCCATATAGTAGATGGTGTCTCGCACAAGTAGGGTCAAAACAGGTGTGGCAGCAGTGCTGTGTTTCCTTTGGTGGGTGGTCTCTCAGCAACTCAGAATTTTGTAGCCCCCTGTGGACTGTGGTGCTTGGGTTGCAGCAGGACAAACACGGGTGTGGATGGGTGCGGGGGAGCTGGTAGAGCATCATGGGAAAGATGCCACTAAGGCAAGAATTGAAGATAAGAGAACAAAACAAAGTTGCTGTGGAGTTCAATTCCAGACTGAGCTGCCTCACAAGATTTGTTTTCTACTCTCCCTTTCATCATATACTCTGGCCTGTGAGATACAGACACCTGCAGTGTTGGCCATAAAGGTTGAGCATCCCACAGGTGAACCCTTTGGTGTGTCAGATTTAAATGTGCGGTTTCAGTCCTCCTATTCCATTTTACGTCACACTCCAACCTGCACAGGCACTGGTAAGGGCTGAACAATCTTAAAAACAAAACACAAAAAAAACCCAAGCCGCTGATGAAAGTAGAGTTCACAACATCTCGGCCCACAATGCTAATCGTGCATACTACTGCTGGCTGGTAGTCAACTTTTGTAGTCGAAGTATTCTGAGTTGGGATCTGCAGACATCTAATGCTCCTACCTGGGGGGAAGGGGGGGGGGGGGGGGGGGGGGGGAGGGAGTCACAAGAAAACTGTCAGCCGAATTGCCAGTTTAGTGGCAGGCCAGTTTAGCAGCAGCGTTTGATAATACCTTAGTAGCAATTACACAAGGTGTGATAATTGACTCAAAAGTGAAAACATGTATGATGAGTTTTGGAGGTTAATAGTGGGTCATTGATCCTCAGGTTGGCCGAATATTCTCAGGCCACTGGAAAACATTGACGGAATTGATGCCAGCGATTCTGCCAGTGACTACTATGAATTCATCATCCGTCTCCTGGAAGGTGATATAATTGAAAGATTGACTGATGGGAATCTCCAAGAAATCCTTGGACATCTGGAATGTAATGATGCCATTGATGAGTATGAGTCGGAACTAATTCAGTGCAAGTACCGTAACAAGGGAAGATTCAGTGCTGCTGTACAGATGTTCACAGTCCTTGGCATACGAGACTCTCAGTGGCCAGTGAAATTCTTCCTGGCTCTTCGTGAAGCAAACAAAAAACTGTACGGAAAGATTGTACCGTTTGAGGATGAACCAGGTGAGCATTGAATTCTACTGAACTTATTACCAAATATGCATGACTTTCTGTGTTTGATAAAGATATGTATGTTGCCTTTGAATGACTTTCCTTTCCAAATTGCTACAAGAATTCATGTACACCTTTCACAAGTGCTGCACTACACTCTCTCTCTCTCCTCTCTGTCTCTGCCTCTTTCTCTCTCTCTCACACACAAACACACACACACATACACACACACACACACACACACACACACACACACACACACACACACACACACACACACACACACACACATAATAAGCACACACCCATGTATCTACACACACATACTTACACATGCATACTTACATATACATACCTTTCATTGATTCATGTTATTCTGAAGGAGCAGAAATTGACAAACACATAAGCTAGCTCTCTGTTTCATACATGCACACACTCACACACATGTTTGTGCACACACACACACACACACACACACACACACACACACACACACACACACACACACACACACACACACACACACACACACACACACACACACACACACATCTTTACTTTCCAACATGTTACTCTGTGTGAGCAGTGGTCGACAAAGAATCCAGTGAAGTGGGCGGAGCCAGTGGCGCCACGGGCAGCGCCCCACCAGTCAGCCTGGAGTCTGAAGGAGTCATCGCACGGGACTCTCAGGAGCAGACCCATCCCAAGCAGCTGTTTGCTCCTCAGGAGACTCAAGGTCTGGTTCTTGTGGAACAAAGCTGTCCTCATTGTCTGCTGATCTGTACACCAGCAGCAGGTGGTTGTACCTAAAACTGTGTCATCTGGCAGGATGAAAAGGCCTGCCCAGTTCAGTATCTGCCACGTGGATGGGTATCGTTTTGTGGGATCGCCTGTTCCAAATTATTGGTGTTTCTTAGTCAGGTGTGCAGTCAGTGAAGAGTTTTTAATCCAGGACCAGATGCAGGGAGGAAGAAGGAGGATTTCAGGAAGCCAGAAGCCCTTTTCACCCCCATCCTAGGAATGAATTAAAAAGCCAAACAACCCCACACCCTCTCCCCTTCCCCTTCATACTTGTATGTATGTGTGTGTGTGTGTGTGTGTGTGTGTGTGTGTGTGTGTATATATATGGATGTGTGATGTCTTTTTTTTTTTTTTCTGTAAACGTTTTCTGTATTTCTGTAAACTTAGCTTTTGAATTCTGCAGCTTTCTCCACAAATGCATCACATATTTGATATTGTTCACAGGTGCCCTTGAATATTAGGTTTCAAGGAACTGTCCCTAGAAGCTTGGCGTAGTTTTGATCTTTTGGACTTGCTTGTCATCAACAACATATCAAATATTTCTTACGTTGTTAAAAAAAAAAGAAATGTAAAAAAAATTTTTTTCTTTACAATATAAAAGCAATTTTTTTTTTCGCAATGTTTATTTTCATATTTCTTTGTCGTAATACAGTTTATTTTCATACATCCAAGTATTATTACTTCTTACAGAGTAGCAAACTGAAAACAATGGTGTTTCTTGGGATCGTCTTTTTCAGCAAGCAGCGCATAAGTAAGTATATTAAGAAAAGTAACATGCAGTATCCTAGTCAAATTCATTAAGAACAACTTTTTTTTTTTTTTTTTTTTTTTTTTTTTTTTTTTTCAGGTGCTGAACTAGGTTGGGGATTGCGTGAAGAGAGGGCTGGTGAAAGGGAAGATGAAGTCCAGCAACGAAGAGGGCAGCCGGTGTGTAGTGCTGGTGGTTCTGATGATGCCTGTAGTGACGGCGGAGCTGCTGCGTCTGCACCTGTTGCTGATACTGACGAGGATCAAAGGGCAGCGTTTTCTGATGATGAGAAACAGGACGCTGAAGGTTGGTATTTGTGCCAGTCAGATACTTCCCAGCAACTTCCCAGCAACTCTTCAGCTATTGCATTTGATTTTATCATGCCTGTTCTAGCATTCTGTTTATTGGAGTTTTAGGCATATGCGTTGTTCTGTGAATTGTGTTTGAAGAGCCTTACCCTTGGTGTCCTGGAGTTAACATGGACAAGTCAGACAGGGTGCTAATAAGTCTTTTACCTTGAGCATTGTTTTATGTAGTCAGTAAAACACAGAATTCCTTGTACACAATATGAAAATGTTGTTCCGTTCAGCATGGTGCTGTTTCTGTTTTCCCGTTTAGAATCGGAGAAAACCTGCCGGTGGGAGGCACCTCAAGCTGCTGCCCCCAAGGCCCTGGAACTGCGAGAGTATCAGCTTGAGCTGGCAAGGAGGGCATTAGACGGCTTCAACTCCATCATCTGTGCCCCAACAGGGTCAGGCAAAACCAGGGTGGCCCTGTATATTGTGCAGAAACACCTGGAAAAACAGCAGAAAGGTAATGATATTCTTAGTGTACTCGAGTCATGATTGACTCGACATTACCCAGGTAATGATCATTGTGAGAGTAGTATGTGTACAGGAATCATAATTGACACTGTATACATTCCATGGATAATGACAGTTATTGTGTACTGGAATCATGATTGACTGTAATATCTTTCCTGGAATAATCAGACAGGAAAGTCATATGCCCATGGTCATGTTTGCAACTGGAGAGGTTTTTTGCTACTGGTACAACCGAGAATATGGGAAAAAAAACTGTCTCAATGATTATATCCACAAATGATTATATCCACAAATTACCAGTCTGCAAACAGAATGTTTGTTGCACTTCCTGTATCTCCTGCTTTGATTTAGCTTTGAACTTAACCCGCTGACTGCGATGGGCCACGATCGTGGCTTTACCGCCCGACTGCGTTGGGCCACGATCGTGGCTTAGATGAGAACCGTTATACCACCACCGCTAAACATCCAGGTTGATCAGTTCACGTGACTTGCTAGTATCCATTGTGCACCGGCAAGCCTTGTCAGCCAGTTATCTCGAAGTTTTTCATCGGTTTTGACTGAAATAATGAGTGAATCAGCAACCGAGTCGAGCAGGAGTTGCGTGGAAGTGGCACGAGTGAACAGTCAGTTGCCGAAGGCAGTAGTAACAAAAGCGAAGCAGGTGAGTGGATAAACTTTGATTATTTGTTTGTCGAGTGATGGAACACTTGCTGCGTGCAGTCATTGGTTATTTTACATTTGTCGGTCCGCCACGTGAAGGAAAGGGGGGGGGGGGATGGAAGGGGGCAGGGTACATGGCTACTTACAGGAGTGATAGGCTTTGGCCTGAACAAACTAGAAGATCGTTTCTGGGTGATTGCAGTTGTTTTGAAAGCACTTTAGAGATGAATAAAAGTGGTGATTTGAAGAGAACAATTTATAACTTTTGTTTATTTTTTTAGTTTGGAAACAGTGTGGGCGTGTCACGAGTGGGTGTGTCTCCAATGAAAGCTATAGCCCCTGCCCCTTCCTTACATGCTGGTGATTCAGATTTTATTCTTATTTATGATTTTATGCATACTTCATTTTTCATAGAATGAATAAGTAATGCTGGTCATATTTTTTTCTTTCTGAAATCAGACTAATTAGTGGAAACTGAGTCAAGCTCTCTGTAACAACTCTTGCACCATTATGAAACAATGAAATGAACAGAAGACTTAGGATATATGTTTTCTTGTGTGATCCAGAATGTGGAAGCACTACTGCAGAGGAGAGAGATGCTGAGAGTGAAGGAGTTGAAGAAAGAGGAACTGTGCTGCTGGCCATCCTACTCATGTGCACTCTGGCTGGGAATGTTCTGGATGTGACGTGGGACTCTGCTCCAAGTGCTTTTCAGCCTTCCCATGGAAGACCAAGGCCCTAACTTTGTTCTGTGTCTTCCAAGGACATATTCTTCTTGTTTTTTCTCAAGTTTCAAGTGTTTTGACATTCAAGCAGGAAAACTGTGGTGTTCCAAACAATGTGACCGACGTTTTGGATTACCTTTTTGCCCATTGTTCTGGATTACACTGTGAAGAATATCTTCATCTGCCATCAGGGTACTGTCTTGTAATTTTTTTTTCAGATTCCTCATTATCTCTAGTTTACAAAAACATATAGTTTTACCTATCTAGCTTCAAGACAAGCCTGCACAACCCCATTTCCTTGTATAGTGAAATTTGATTGTCCGGATGCTGAATTATAGGTACATCATTTGAGGCACAATTTATTATACATAGCTCAAGTGAAGGGAATTATCATCTTTCCCATGTTTCCACCAGCTGCCGTGGCGAAGTAGTTAGTGTCGCGGACTCCCGGCTGGGAGGTCGTGGGTTCGAATCCCATCAGAGTCATGTGGGTTTTTCTGCCCCGACCGGCTCCTACCCAGAGTTGAGTTTGCTGCGGACTCAGTTGGGAAGACTGGGACACACACAGTCGAGTTTCATCCACTTAATGGATGCGTTTCTGAGAGTGTTGCTCAAATTTCATAACCAACACTGCAGGTGACTGTATCTCTCGGCCTGGTTGACGCCGGGATATATTATGAAAGAAGCGTAGAGTACAGCCCTGTCATGTAGTCTCAGACCGAAATGGAAATCCGTAGCATCATCTTCATCATCCTCATCGATCAGCATTAAAAAAAAAAAAAATGTCTCAAGTTCTGTGGTCCTTCATGCCCTGCTCTCATGGTGACCTCAGTTTCGATGTCTTCTCCACGTCTGTGGCCTTGGTTTGGTTCCGTCGGGGTCACCAGTATCGGCGAGTCCATGGGGGCTGTCGTTGGACGGACCTGGTGGCGCCCTCCGGAGGGAGAGCTCACTCACGCCGGCTCCGCGACTAAGCAATTATTGTTGTCAGTAGGGGCTTAGTAGGTGGCGTCCTGCATATGTTAGATCAGAACAGGCGCCACTGAACACCACCGAAGTGACTCGGCAGCAGTGCAGTGTCTCCTCCGGTGGGTTGCCTCTTGACGACTTGACATTGACTGCTCCCTGTGGATTGCCTGGGACGGGGCCGGGGCTGTGGCAGGACCAGCCGGGCTGTGGCTGTGGAGGGGTGTCGGAATGAGCGGCGTGGGTGCACTGCCTCTGAGGTGGCGCAGAAGTTGGGACAGCAAAAAAAAAAAAAAAAAAATCTTTCCCATGTTTTCAGCACATATTTGTCTTCATTTTACCTCCAGTCTGAAGTGTTTAGGTAGTACAGAAGAAAAACTGTCTCTCCTAACATTTGACTTACTTTTCAAATAACTTTTTCAGAAATTTTCTCTCTGCTTATATTTTGAGGTCAGTCTCCAAGTAGGTACCACCTACAGTATTTTCAGTTATTTCACTAGATTCTACAACATCTCTAGTTTCTAAAAATGTATAGGTTTGCATATCTAGTGCAAATAATATGTATGCAGAAGCCAAATTCTCAAGTGTGGTGTGTGACGAGTTTCCCGTCCTAGATTTTAACTATATTTCTTTAAAGTTTAAATTGATATACAGAGCACTGTGAGGGTTAATCACAATGGTATGAGAATGTTTGTTGCACTTTCTGTATCTTGTGCTTTGATTTAGCCTTGAACTTAATCACAATGGCGCTGATACGGGGGGACAGACTTGTTGTTGTCTTCTGCACCGATTTTGATGAAACTTGATGTTGATACAAATGGAACTGGAAATGGCTTTATCTTGATTTTCCCTCTGAAATACATTTGAGTGAGAAAAATATTTATTTGAGGAGCAGTGATAAATGACAAAAATTTGCAGCAACCAAGTCTTGATTACTTAAGCTGCTGAGTTCTTCACATCTGTGATGTTCACAGACAGTTCATGTAACAGATTAGTACAGGTGAAATTTGGGAAAAAAACAGAAACAGAAACAAGGAAGAATAACAAAGAAATTCTGACATTGGACAGTCACGGGTGTAAGATTTCTAAGATGCCCTCAAAATACTGCAAAGCAAGGAATTTAGTGCATGGGGATGCTTCTGAGTGTTGAAAGCAGAGAGGGGGGAGGGGAAACAGAGATTGTGGCAGACATTGTTTTCTGCTCTCTCTCTCTGTGTCTCTGATGATGATCTGCCATTATTCTACTTGATATTTTGGAGTGGTTTGTTACTGTCAGCATTAGGTGGCTGTCTTGCTGATCTCACAAGAAAAGTGCAGCAGCTCTTTAAACAGCTAAAGAAAGCAGCAGTTTAGTTGCTAGCTCTTTTCCCTTTTTCTTTTCACCTTTTTTTGGTTTCTTTTTTTTCCTCCTAAGGTGAAGCATGCTTTCAGGGACCGATCATTTCATCTTGTGAAAAAGGGCAAACTGATCACCACATCATCTTGAAATAGACTATATTGATGGCTGATGCAGTCATTTTTCATGAGCTTTTTGTTTATTTACAGTTTGGTTATGTTCTACCAGAGGACAATGTAAGGGGGAAGAAAACAAAGGATAGATAGCTTCCTGGATTTTTTCATTTTCCTTTGTAGATGTAGGTGATGCTACTGTCTGGTACAGTTTGCTACTGTCAGAGGGTGAAAATGTACCTGAGACAGTAGGGTTGGTAGGTGTGCGTGCGTGCGTGCGTGTGTGTGTGTGTGTGTGTGTGTGTGTGTGTGCGCACGGGAGTACACGCACATGTGTGCGTGCCTGTATGTGTGTGTGTGTGTATGTGCATGACACACACATGGCATATGATGAATGTATGAGAGATCAATTGACTCTTGGCTCAATGTTTACTTTAACTGCAATGGATTCTATTGCTGATATTTTACGGTAAGTGTCAGGAAAAGCCAGTTTCCAGCTTACGAATTGCAGACAGTCTGCAGCTTTAGGGGGTTTAACCCCCTTGACCCACACAGGGTGATGCCCCTTGACCCTGCCAAGGGGGCCTATGCACACCCCCAGTTCCCACATCCTTAATCAGATCCGAGAACGTCTTTACAGTCTGATGCTTGAATAGTGACAGAGTGTACAGGAATTGTGATTTACTTTGTTCACATTCTCAGGAATAATGGCATTTATGGTGGTCAGGAGGCATGATTGACTTCATGTATTCCCAGGATAATGATAGTTATTGTCTTCAAGAATCATGATTTATTTTATGTACTTTCCCTGAATTAAGACATTTATGTTTTACCAGAGTTAACAACCTGTGAGAGATTTGTCCTTAAAGTTTTGTTTGTTTGTTACATTTTTATCATGCATAACTTGTTGGTATAATGATGTGAAGATAATTCATTTTATAAAAAAATATGAACTTAGAATGTCTGTCTAGAAAGTTTTACAGAAAAATGTGGAAATACAGAAATTGAGAAAAAAAAGAAGAAAAAAGTACAGCCAAACACAGGAAACAAAACTAACCTGCCTCTCAGTGCTGAAAACGCACCAAAAATTAGCACTTAACTTTTGGCCACAATTAGTCACAATTATTTTGCTGTGTTGGTGTTTTACATCCTTTTGTTTTGGATGTAAGGCACAAATTTGTATCTGTGCATGGGATGACACCCACTTTTGGGCCTCAGACTCCCGCTGTATTCTGCCTCTTGTGATTTTCAACCTGCCCAGGGTGAACTCTGTCTTCAGAGTCTGATCAGTTCCCTGTCCGGATTGTTCCCTGCTGTCTGTTTTCTACCACCACCATCCTCCTCCTCCTTGTAATGATCTTATTCTTTTCTAAAAAGAAAAAGAAAAATCCACAGACACTTTTCATGTTGATTCCATGGTCACTGCATATGTACTGTGTTTCAGATTGCAAAGTGGTTTTCTTGGCCCGAACGGTGCCCCTTGTGTCTCAGCAGTATCGGAACTTCAAGGAATACTTGCCTCAATACAAGGTCAGTTCCAGTCTCTGTGTGTGTGTGTGTGTGTGTGTGTGTGTGTGTGCGCGCGCGCATGCATGTGTGAGTGTGAGAAAATAAATTTTCATAAAAACCCAAAGTTTAAAACAATGGATGCTACTCTACAAGCTTAAAAGGCTCACAGGTTGTTGCGGGACATGCAAAAATTGAAATGATGATAAAACCTGGACCCAGATTTTTTTAACTTCCAGATAGGGATTGCAACAAACATCCACATCTGTCCCAGTTAAAGTACATGAATTACAACATAGACTTATGTGTCCCCAGTTCCTGGCTCCCATGGTCTGAGTCTTTTGCATTGCAGTCTTTTGATTTGTAGATTAAGTTTTGTCTAAGGTTTTATTTAAACTTCTTATTTTTCTCTCCACTTAGTACTCACATTTTGTTTTTTGAGACTCTTTTTTATATATATATGCAAAAGGATCTATTCAGTGTTTTAGTTTCCTTAGTGTCTATTAAATTTTGGAAGTGTTTCACTCATCAGCAGGTAACAGGTAAGGAGAATTCATTTGCAGGCCTGATGACCTCTGCACAAAGTGACGCAGTTCTTGCCCGCTGGTCCTGCTCACTCTCACTCAGGGGGAACAATAAAACGAACAGAGCACTCACAGAGGATGGGTTACTTCTCATGCCCCAACCCCGTGTATTTCAAGTGGGACAGATTTTGATGTTTACTCCACTCTCTGTCTGGAACTTGCAGACATCAGACCAAGTTTGACTGTTGCGTCTCTCTCTCTTCTGTCTCTGTCTGCCTCTGTCTCTCTCCTGTCTCAGTCTGTCTGTCTGTCAGTCTGTCTGTCTTTCTCTCTGTCTCTCTCTCCTTCACGCTTTCCTGCCTTCCTCCCCTCCCTCACTCTCTCTCTCTCCCTCTCTCTGTCTTCATCTGTCTCTCTCCTCCACCCTCACCATCTCTACCTTGCCCCCTTCCCTTTTCCTCTCTCTTGCTTGAGTGGTTGACCTCTATTCCATTCATGGGCAGATCAACATCAGCAATAAACCTTTCTTTTTCCTTTCTTTTTTTTTTGTTGTTAAATGTTATGTAATTTTCATTAATATGTGTGTTAAGCATGCATTTTCGGTCATGAGATATGTGTCACATCTAAAGGTGATTGACTGAACGAGGAAATACCATCTTCTGCTGATATTGTTGTCATCATTACGTGTCCTTGCTGTTATTACCATCCTCTTCCACCTCCTCGTTATTGTCTTTTCTGTTGTTGATGCTGTTTCTTCCTGTGCTCCCTGCGCCGTGCAGTGTGAGCTGGTGACTGGGGAGAGTGAGAACAGCATGACCGTGCACCACCTGCTGGACAAGAACCACATCCTGGTGCTGACCCCCAAAATTCTGGAGAACCACCTGACCCCGGAGAAGATCCCGTCCCTGTCCGCGTTCTCCCTCATCATCTTTGATGAGTGCCACCACACCCGCAAGGGGGAGCCGTACAACTCGGTCATGAAGCATTATCTCAGGTCCAAGAAGCAGGGCGAGTCTGGTCTGCCTCAGGTGTGTCTGTCATTCATTTTCCTTTCGTTCTTTCTTTCTTTCTTTTTTTTTTTTCATCTCATCTTCTGTTTACTCTCCATGTACCTTCTCTTGCACTGCTCGTTCAGCTAGTCACTGCACCACAGAGGATGGTAGTGGATTAAAGGGCTTCAGTGATAAGGACTAGATTCATAGAAATGTTTGAGAAACGTCTGTGTGCACGTGTGTGTGTGTGTGTGTGTGTGTGTGCGTGTGTGTGTGTGTGTGTGTGTGTACTCCTTCGTTCATGCAATCAGCAAATGTTTGCATTATGGAATTACTATTATAGCAGATAGATTCTGTCATTCGTCAAAAATTCAACTGAAAATGATTCATTAATGCTTTAGATTTGATTTTTGTTTTACAAAGCAAAGTTTGTTGTTGCTTATCCCTTGCGCCCCAAAAAGGATCAAATGATGAACATTTCTTGTATTTATTTCCAAGCATATGCAAGACAGAGTGTGTGTGTGTATGTGTGCATACTTGGGAGAGAGGAGGGCATGTGCACACAGCAACAAGAGCGAAATAAATGTACAATCTAAAATGTTACTTTTATTCAAAATTTGCATAGTCTCGAGATTTCAATCATGGTAAACAAAACACACAGATGGATGCAAATAAAGGCATGTAGCCCCAGGTAGATTATATGAAAGGAAATTACCTTACATGCATCGTTGAAGTGCACAAGTTGAAACTGAATGCAGAAGAACTTGTTTGGTGCACACCCCCTTTTCTTCCTGACTCAGAGTGCAAGGCATCAGCTGACATCAATACAGATGTTGATATCATTTCCATTCACTGCTTGTCATTGGTATTGCGTAACCCACAGTCATTATTTTCACTGGATAACTGAGACAGTTTTTAAACTCTGCAACTTTTTTTCAACTTTTTCCTGTAAAGCATGGTCCAGCATGTTTTCCCAAAATTGTTTGGTTCTGTCAGCAAACATTACAATGAACAACAATAACAAAAGTACCAGAAGGTTTTATTCCTTCAGAAAAAAGCATTGGTACCTGGAGACTCGCAACATTCGGCAAAGCTTCATTCCTTCTCATAAAGAATGGGTCCCTGGAGACTCACAACATTTGGCAAAGCTTTATTTCTTCACGTAAAGCATGGATTCCTGGAGACCCACAAAATTTGGCAAAGCTTTATTCCTTCACATAAAGCATGGGTCTGTGGAGACCCGCTACATTTGACAAAGTTTTATTTCTTCACATAAAGTGTGGGTCTGTGGGAGACTCAGGATGCTTGGCAAAGCTTTGTTTCTTCACATAAAGCATGGGTTCCTGGTGACTCACAACATTCAGCAAAGCTTTATTCCTTCACATAAAGTATGGATTCCTGGTGACTCACAACATTCAGCAAAGCTTTATTCTTCACATAAAGTATGGATTCCTGGTGACTCACAACATTCGGCAAGCTTTATTTCTTTCACATAAAGTGTGGGTCTGTGGAGACTCAGGATGCTCAGCAAATCTTTATTCTTTCACATAAAGCATGGATTCTTGGAGACTCACAACATTTGGCAAAGCTTTATTTTATTTCTTCGCATAAAGCACGGGTCTGTGGAGACCCGCAACATTTGACAAAGTTTTATTTCTTCACATAAAGTGTGGGTCTGTGGAGACTCAGGATGCTCAGCAAAGCTGTATTCTTTCATATAAAGCATGGGTTTCTGGAGACTCACAACATTCAGCAAAGCTTTATTCCTTCACATAAAGAATGGGTTCCTGGAGACTCACAACATTCGGCAAAGTTTTATTCCTTCACATAAAGCATGGATTCATGGAGACTCACAACATTTCAGTAAAGCTTTATTCCTTCACATAAAGCATGGGTTCCTGAAGACCTATTACATATGGCATGCAAGACTTTAGGCGTCGCACTGCAAAGGTTAACGATGACAGATGAATAATGAAAACCGGTTTGTCCTAGCCTCTGTATGATCCCATTTCATCAGAATCCCTCTTGCAGATTGTGGGGCTGACCGCATCCATTGGAGTGGAGAAGGCCACCACTGCTGATGAGGCAAAGGAGAGCATTCTGAGCATCATGGGTAATCTGGATGTGACCATGATCTCCCAGGTCCGGAACCACCTGAATGAACTTTGGGAGAAGGTTCCTCGGCCTGAAGAAGGTATGAACCTGTCTCGTTCCAGCAGGTGGTTCAGTCACTACTAACATTACTGTTCTCTTAAAAATAAAGGATTTTTTTCCAGCAGGTGGTTTGGTCACTGACATTACTGTTCTCTTAAAAATAAAGAGATTTTTCCAGCAGGTGGTTTGGTCACTGACATTACTGTTCTCTTAAAAACAAAGGGATTTTTAATTTGTCAGTGGTGACGCTGCATTGTTGCACCCATTAATTTTTCTTTTTTTTTTTTTTTTTTTTTTTGTTGAGAATAGTTTGTTGGACTCTTTGGCTGATGGAGTGTTGGTGTTTTTTATTTGTATATTTTGCCTTTCTGTGTTTCGATTGTTGGTATTTCTTGAGCAAAAGCGTCACAAATTCCCAAACAGAATGATCAGGGTGTTTTTATTTTTGGTCAAAGGTTCACCATGTTATGCTGCCTTTACTACACTATCATTTTGTGTGGTGGTTCTCTTAGAATCCTGCTTGCCTTTCTTGCTGTCACTGCATGCCTGTGTTAATATTTGATGCATTGTCTTGAAATGATGTGTGTAACTGATCATGTGAATATTGTAATTTTTGTTCATTTGTTTGTTTGTAATTTACTTCATTAATCAGTCCTTCTATTGAATACATTTGTATTTGCACATTAACATGCATATACATTTGTATGCACAGGCACACGCCTGCACACACACATGCACGCACTCATGCATGCACGCACGCACGCACGCACGCACACACGCACGCACACACACACACACACACACACACACTCACTCACACACACACACACACACACACACACACACACACACACACACACACACACACATTTGTATCTATAACACACACACACACACACACACACACACACACACACACTTGTATCTATACACTTACAATGGAGGGCCGATTAGATGAGTGAGATGCATCACCCATGTTTTAATATGTCAATGTTCTTGCCTATATTTCTAACATAATTTAGAAAAGCTGTTCCATTCATTCTCTGATAGCAGATGATTAAAGAAATCTGGCACACGATGACCATATCTTTGAAATGCTGAAATGTCAGACATGCAGATTATGGTGGGTAGGTTGGAGGTAGGTAGTTATGTAGGAAGGCAGATAGACAGACAGACAGATTAATAGATAGATAGAGAAAGATATAGAGATATATATATATATCATAAATACCACTGAGATGCCTGGTAAGATTTAAAAGCGCTCAAAACGCAATATATATATATATATATATATATATATATATATGTAGATAGATAGATAGATAGATAGATTTTATCTCTATGCATCTATCTATGTTTATGTGTGTATGTTTGTATGAATACGGCAGCACTTTCTTGTATGGCTGCAGATCTGGAGACTTTGATTTTCCGTGAGAACGACGAGATCAGCAACACCATCACCAATGTGATGAACAAAATTGTGGAGGAACTCCTGGGCCAGCAACAGAGGGTGAAGGGAGACAGTGAGGTGGACGAGGTGCTCCGGCTGCTGAGCAAACGGGAAACTGACCTGAGGAGTCAGAAGTTTAGCCAGTGGGCAGTCAACGTGAGGAATCAGGTACAGCAAACGCAAGACAAGACAAAACAGTTATGCCGAGAAGCTTTGCCATTTTGTCTGTGCTAGAAAAGAGTTGAAGTCTGTTGAGATTTGGGTAAGCAGGACATCAGGATGTTATTGTGGGGTTAGTGAAACAAAATAGCAGGTTGAATCAGGTTTCTGCTCAACAGCTCCAGCTTTTGATACTGTGTTTGCCAGCATATCATAGAACATATGAAGGTTACGACCGTTGTTTTTTTGGGTTTTTTCCTCAGATGTCCTCTGATTTCATACTTTACACCCCCTTTGGGATGCCAAGACTCTTCTTCTGTATAAACTGTTTCCCTGTGTTCTGGAAGTTCACTACTGTAATTTTCACCTTTTGGTCATTCTCTTTATTTGTGTCTTTTTGGAAGTTCATACTTATAATGTCCTCCTTTCAGTTGTTCTCTTTATCTGTGCCTTTTGAAATTTCACTACTTGTAATTTTCTTCTTGTGGTCATTCTCTTTATCTGTGCCTTTTGAAATTTCACTGCTTGTAATTTTCTTCTTGTGGTTATTCTCTTTATCTGTACCCTTTTAGGAGTTCACAACTTGAAACGCTTACTTCTTGTAATGTTCTCCTTTCGATCATTCTCTTTATCTCTGCCTTTTTGGAAGTTCACTACTTGTAATATTCTTCTTTTGGTCATTTGCTTTATCGTTGCCTTCTTTTTCTTGTTTGTTTGTTTTTTTGTTTTTTTTTAGTATTTGTGACATTTTTCTGTTGTCTACTGTTTTTTTTGCCTCTAAGACCCATTTTCTTTTTTTTTGGTGTTTATTTTCAGGAAAGACTTTACAATTCTATTTTTGTCATAATGTACAACATGCCAGATTTTTGCAACCAAATGATGTGGAAGTGATAATGTAAACTTTGTCCACAGGACACAGTAGTAACTTTCAACTTTACAGTACATATGCGCCCGTATGCCTTTCTTCAATGGATTTTGGTGGCACTATTGTATTTATCAGTGATTTTTAGTTCACATGTGGTGGAAACAAGTAAGTCAGTGAAATAACACAGGTTTGGTTTGTGTGTGTGTGTGTGTGTGTGTGTGTGTGTGTGTGTGTATGTGTGTGTGTATGCATTTGTGCATGCGTGCATGGGTGCGTGCATGTTTGTGGTAAATTTCAACATTGGCATTTTCTCAGTGAGTGAAAGCATGAGCGTAATCAAGCTTGGCAGAATGATGAATATTTATAAGACTTCTCAAAGCATCCTATGTGAAAAGATGTCTCAGATTCATAATAACAGTAAATCTGCACTTAACATTTTTAACTATAAAATCAATGTTACAACTTTATCATTTTCTTACAGATCATTGTCTCTCACAATTATTCCTTTGTACACTGGACGAAATGGTTACATATACACATAATATAATATACATATTACATGGTCAGATTAACATATCATCTTTCTGTGTTGCATTATGTGCCATTTCTTAGTATTCACCTTTTTTTTTATCAGTTAGATAGGAAACATTGCTACGTTCCTAATTACGGCACATATTTGATTTCTAGTTTGCGTTCTTTATTACAGCATATATTTGACATTTTACTTTCTGTTCTGCATTATGGTGTATGTTTATGTATTACTGCATAAAGTGTGTATTAGTTCATTTCATAATTATTTTATCTGTCAGTTTGTGTTCATTAATGGATGTGCTTTATGTTAGTTTGTGGCTGTAATATTTCATAAATAACTTGATTTTCCACCATTCTTCAGCCATGAAACACGGCATGAATGTTTGCAAGGCACATGTGGTTTATTATAGCAGTTTTGCCTTGGGAAAGCTAGGCGAAGTATTCAGAACTCTTATGATATGAGACAGTACTGTTTCTCTTTCTTTTTTCTGACCAGGGCATCCTGTGTAGACAACTTTAACATGTGTGTCTGGAACTGCAGTCTTGTGCTTGTGTTTATATAGCTCAAACTCTGACCAAAGCCATGCACCTTGTATTTTAAAGTGCCTAGTAGTGACAAAATATGGCAATCATTATCAATTTGAATTCAAGAGGCCTTAGAAAACAATATTTGCTCTGCCTCGTCGCTTGGTTCTGATTTCTTTAGTGGCCTCCAGAAAGGAAACTTGACAAATATCTAACTTTTCAAGAGCAATATGTGAATCAAGGGAAGTCACTCTAGGAGTAGACAATTTATAAAGACAATATTTAGGTCAGATTCAGCCCCCTTATTTCTGAATGTTTTGGGTGTATCCTGTTTACTGGGATTATGGTCTTACCAAGATAGAGTATGGCACTTCTTTGATTCTATGAAAACTTATTCAGAGATGTTCCACCTGTTGTGGTCTTTGAATTTCTGAAACAGATTAACATTTTTCATCTGATCTGTGATTTTATAGTAGAAAAAATTCTAACAAAATTTCGGGTGTGTTTTTTAGAAGGTGTATTTGAAAGGTTTGTGTGAATGAATGACTTGTGAGTTGACTTCAGCATGGTGACAGCCCTGATAATGGCCCTTTGTGGTTGGCTTGGCTTGGCTTGGCTTGGCTTGGCTTACCTTGCCTTACCTTACCTTACCTTACCTTACCAGATATGGATGGAAAAAAAGCATAGTTACTTGAACTTAAGATTTAGGGGAATCAACATTTCAATGAAATATGCTCTGCTCTGTCACTGGCTTTCAGTTTCTTCACGTACCATAGTCGGTGATGTTTCCCTCGTATTCTTTTTTTTGATGAGCTGAGTACACTTACTTCTACTCTGGTACTTTTTTATGTCAGTGAAAATTGGTATACCATATTATAGAATTATGTTATAGAAGCCTTCTGAATGTTTGATTTATTTATGTCCCACGTTTCCTGTTATGCTGCTTTTTTACTTGGTTTAGGCACGTCTACTACAGCGTCACCAAACTCCCAAAGATGAACGAGAGGTGAAGAAGATATTTGAACGTCAAGCATTCTCCTGGAACGTACAGGTCCTGGCTGACTGGCTGGTGGTAAGAGCAGAAGTAACTAGGTCCAAACAGCTTGGGGTTAACAACACTGATCTTGACTATAGCTGATTCTCCTCCTTTTTGTTTGTTTGTTGTTGTTGATCAGGCTGTTTTGATTGTTGTTTTATCAATCATCTATTATTATTCCTTTTTTTATGTATGTGCTTTGCTGCCCCCATCCTCAGTATCATCTCATGGGCTGTAATATAATCCCTGCTAGATCTGTCCCATACTCCTAAATCTAGAAGGTCTGACTGACTGGTCAAGCTTCAGTTGGACCCTTCCTGTTTCGATCACCACCTGATGAACTGTGAGTGTATGAAATCATTTATATTAACGTCTCCTGAGGACTGGGGATGATATCTCATCAACTGACTTCACTCAAAATGGAGGGTGGATGGTTTGAGTATGGTGTACCATTAATGCCTTACAGACACAGAGTGCATTTACAGCACACAGATGTGTCCACAGATTTAAATCAGTTATGACTTCAGCTACATCCACCTTCAGTGCTCTAGTGTTGTCTGAATGCATCCTAGCATGGTTTCAAACATGTAACTACCAGTTTCCTTTGCTCTGGAAATTTGTATCGTTCCATTTTGAGACAAGTCAGTTGATGGAGACGTCATCCCTTATCCTCTGGTGGTGGTGATATAGATGTTCTCATGCACTCACGTTTATCAGGTAGTATTTGTAATACGACTGGTCCACCTGAAGCTTGACCAGTCAGTTAGACCCTCTCGATTTAGGACTATGGGATAGTACAGGGATTCTAGACTGTAGCCTTTCAAATTCTTTTTTGCCCGAGAGCTTAAAAGTTACAAGTTGATATGATAAGACAGAGACTTTTTGTTCTGATTGGGCCGTGTGCTGCTGAGGTTATATCAAAACACCTGTAAAACCCCTTTATGACATCCTGCTTGGTACGGAGAGTGTGAGAGAGAGACTCTTTCCCGTATCTTGCCAGTCATGCGTTTGTGTGTTTTTTAAAATCTACACCACACTCAAATGTGCATCCAGGTCATTGATCTCCACATACAGAGTTGAATGTGGATTAACCTTAACAGTGGAAGAGAAAAGAAAACAGTTTAGTTTGTAATAATAATAGCATTAATTATACATTTATATTTCAACCTATGTCTGCTTTTTTTTTTTCTTAAAGTAGATTACCAAATGATTGTGCTTTCTCCAGGTAAGAAAGTTTAAAAAAAACACTCTTACATTGAGCATGTGGCAAGCAAGGAATGTATACATGCTGAAAGACGGTATTCTCTTGGACATTTCTTAATGCGCTGTACTGCTAGCATATTGGTCAGACTGGATATGTTCTTCTATGTGCAGACCTACAATGAAGCCTTTGATGTGCATGACTTGACATGCCCTGAGGATGTGCTCCACTATCTGGAACGCAAATCCGTCTTGCAGAGGGAAGAGGACAAACAGTTCATCTCCACTGAGCTGGACAGGCGGCTTCTGGGCTATTTTGCAGGTGACAGAATGCATGCTTAAAGATTTTGTGGTGTTTTTTTTTTTTTTATTTTTATTTTTTTCTTGCTGTCCCAACCTCTGCGCCACCTCAGAGGCAGTGCACCCACGCCGCTCATTCCGATCCCCTATCCACAGCCACAGCCCGGTCGGCCCCCGCCGCAACCCCGCACCGGCAATCCACAGGGAGCAGTCAGTGTCAAAGTCGTCAAGAGGCAACCCACCGGAGGAGACACTGCACTGCCGCTGAGTCACTTCAGTGGTGTTCAGTGGCGCCTGTTCTGATCTAACATACGCAGGACACCACCTACTAAGCCCCCTACTGACGACAATAATTGCTTAGTCGCGGAGCCGGCGTGAGTGAGCTCTCCCTCCGGAGGGCGCCACCACACATCCGTCCAACGACAGCCTCCATGGACTCGCCGATACCGGTGACCCTGACGGAACCAAACCAAGGCCACAGACGTGGAGAGGACATCGAAACTGAGGTCACCATGAGAGCAGGGCATGAAGGGCCACAGAATTTGAGACTTTTTTTTTATGCTGATCGATGAGAATGAGGATGATTATGATGATGCTACGGATTTCCATTTCGGTCTGAGACTACATGACAGGGCTGTACTCTACGCTTCCTTTCATAATATATCCCAGCGTCAACCAGGCCCGAGAGATACAGACACCTGCAGTGTTGGTCAGGAAATTTGAGCAACACTCTGAGAAACGCATCCATTTAGTGGATGAAACTCGACTGTGTGGTCCCAGTCTTCCCAACTGAGTCCGCAGCAACTCAACTCTGGGTAGGAGCCGGTCGGGGCAGAAAAACCCACATGACTTCTGATGGGATTCGAACCCACGACCTCCCAGCTGGGAGTCCACGACGCTAACCACTTCGCCACAGCGGCTGGTTAAGATTTTGTGTTTTGATTTTGTGGGTGTGTGTGTTCGTATGTGTGTGTGTGTGATTTGCTGATAAGCAAGCATGTGTATTCTCCTAGTGTTCAAATAGTTCATGTATTGCTTTTCCTCGTTTTGTTTTTAAGTAACTCAATGATGCACAAACAGGTTTATTTTTCCACTGTTCATTTATTTTGTTTCATTTCATGGTAATCAATTGGTGAGAATTCAGTTCATTCTTTCTTTGTGTATGAAGATTTTGTGTTTAGATTTTCTTTTGTATGAATATGATTAAAGAGCTATAGACTGGTTAATGCCTTACAGAGTCCCTACAAATGGCAGGAACGTTTACAGTATTCAGTGAATTGTATAGCTTAAGGCATATATCTATATATGAAGGAGATGGAAAAGAAAATTCCACCTTTATCAACTGGAAACGCACTACCTAGGCATGTGCCAGCAGTTACTCCCCCTATCATTCTGGAAACTCTCTAATTGTAGCACGTGCATATTCAAATGAGAAGCACAAGTTCTGTACTCGTCACACAGTTAGTGAACTAGTTCACCAAAGCCAGCAATGATTCCACAACATTTCAACAAGAAAATTACTCCGCATTTTGAGTAAGGATGATTTTTTAGAAAAAAAAAAAATTAGTGATTGCGAATGGCGGATGCTGAAGTTCCATCAAGCAGATGGCAGCAGTACCAGCATGAAGTTAAGAGAATGAGCAGATTTACTCAGAAAAATAACCAGCAACAATGTTATTGTCATGTTTCATGATTTATATGCAGAAATTTGTTTTTCATTGCCAACATTGAGAAAGATTGACATCGCCAAAGCCAATTTGATCAGGTTGAAAATTGGTCATTTACCAACTGTAAGTTTGTGATGAAACCATATTGATTCAAGGATGACACTGCCAGCTGATAATCATTTATTTGAGAAAATTGATAAAAGCATGAGTGTTGTGCTGGAATGGACACTTTAGATTGGAATTTAATAACTGGCTGCGTTTGCTTTGGGCATAAACAGTGATGGATTGTTTTGAATCATGGTCCAAGGTTGAAAGTGCCGAATATAGATGTAAGACCAGTTCACAGAATTTATTCGACCAGTTTTTGTATTAAATATAGTTACAAGTTAAAAGCATAAGGCAAGTTGATTTGAAAATCTATTTCAGACGTAAATTTTGTATGATTCAAGAGTCTGTGTGTCATTGTTTGTGGTGTTCATTAGATTAAGAAGCATGAATGATGCAAGTGGTAAAATGGTGGCACAACTGACAGACCAATTTCATTGCAATGACAGTGTTGCTTTCAATCAAATTCACTTGTGTCAGTCACTTAAGATTATGATTGTTCTTTTTTTTTTTCATTCTTTCTTTGTTTATTCATGTTGCTGTTTTACTTCAGTCCTGTGGTATATGAAGCTGAACTGATTGTGCAGAGAGTGATTCATACTTCAACAAACTTGACTTGTTCATAAAATCTAATATAACTTTCAGATTTGAGCTCACATTAAGAATTTTTGTTTTGCTAATGAAAGGAAAATGCTTGATCTATGTTTTGTCAGCATATGGTATGCATTAACAATCTCTCCTTGACACTGACAGTGGAACTTGCTAACATAACAATGTCATTTCTTACAACAGACGTTTACTTTCAAGAAATGGTGGGAATTTTTATGTTTTTGTTTGAATAGTTAAATTATTTGTATCATTTCATAAAAACGTGTTTCTTTTCTATTTTTTTTCATTGTACAATTCATTACCATTCAGTTAAGAGCAAATCTTTTCAACACACACACACACACACTTAATGACGGGAACCTCCAACTGGCCAGCACACCAGAAAAGGCATGGATTAGGAGCCTGATACTCCTTGAGCTCTCAGCTTAGAGGTTGGTCTTTGAAAAAGTGGCCTTAAAAGGAAACCAGTGAAAAATCATGGTCTCTGATACAGCAAATTATTTGTACTCATAACCTATTTCATCTTCAGTGCAGACAAGATCAGAGTTATCTTTAAGGTCAGAATGAAAATCTGTTCCGATGCCTTGCTCATATTCATTTTCCATAGGTAGTAATGTCCTCCACTTTGTATGGGATTTTGGTACTTTCATTCTCATAGTTTGTGCGAAGATCTGTAATTAAAGGGGAACTCGCTGTCAAAGAGATGTTGCTGACTGTATATAGAACTTTTAAAGTATGGCTCAGAATTCAAACCAGTGCATGTTGTTATAGCCAGCTGATAAGGAGGAGCCATAGCAGGGCTGTTTTGGTTCAGAAAGATGATCTTGAGTGAGCAGAAAGAGAGAGAAGACTTCTGACTGGCCCTTCATCCACTTGGTACAGATGTGCAGAGGCGGCTGAAGCTTTCCAGAGGGCAGAAGAACCCCAACCTGGAGAAGCTGGGGCGGGCCATCCTGAGCCACATTTACGAAAGCCGAGGATGACAGGGACGGGTTCCGTATCCTGGTGTTTGTGAGGACGCGCGCCACCTGTCGCGCTCTGTGCCGCTGGCTAAACAGCAGCGACGTGGACCAGGAGCTGAGGCAGCTGAACGCTCAGAGTTTCACTGGCACTGGGGCGCACCAGGAGCATGGAGGTAGGAGTGCTGGATGGGAATGGATGAAGAAGACATGGGTGCCAGCAGGGTGTTGAAAAAAGAGACATGAATGCAACAGCTTCTTTTTTTTGTTTTCCCGAGTGATGGAATAACTTTCATGAAACGCTTTCTCTCTCTCTCTCTCTCTTGCGTGTGTGTGTTTGTTGGCATATGGATAAGTCTGACAATAAACTGATTCTGTCAGTCAGTAAGTTCGCATGTCTATTTGTGTGTGTGTGTGTGTTCGACCTCATCTTAGATTTTTCGGTTTGTTTGTTTGTTTTTTTTTGTGTTTAATTTTGACAGGAGAATTAATCAGTGTGTAAGTTTCAAGGCTTTATATCAATTAGGAATTAG
The DNA here is from genome assembly GCA_016801955.1 of Conus betulinus. NCBI lineage: Eukaryota > Metazoa > Mollusca > Gastropoda > Neogastropoda > Conidae > Conus > Conus betulinus. The sequence continues at coordinate 531,936 of JADBJO010000719.1, read as the reverse complement.
ATCTGTTTCCTCATCTTCTTTTTCTTCCTCTCCATGGGGAGTTACGGGGCATTACATTGTAAATTAGTCCAGCTGGTTCCCCCAGTTTCTGTTGGATGTGTACCAAGGCCTGGGTCTCTGCAATTTTTTTTCCCTTCCATTTGCAGTGTTGTCAATCCACTGTTTTTTTTGTGTTTTTTTTTTTTTTTCTTTCATCCCCTCGGTCTCCTTCTTTCAACAGTTCCCTGGAGATCATTTTTTGCAAGGCTGTTGGATATTGTTACACAGCCATACTAATGTAGTTTTCTTTTCTTGACTGATGCTAGTAGATTTTCATGGTTGTATGTGCTGCTTGCTTGATGGTTTGACTCATTTGTTGATCACTGATGTGATCAATGCACCAGGTGATGTGATCAATGCACCAGATGATGTGATTGATATACCAGGTGATGCGATCAGTGCACCAGGTGATGTGATCAGTGCACCAGGTGATGTGATCAATGCACCAGGTGATGTGATCGATACACCAGGTGATGTGATCAATGCACCAGGTGATGTGATCAATGCACCAGGTGATGTGATCGATACACCAGGTGATGTTATCAATGCACCAGATGATGTGATCATGCAATGCACCAGGTGAATGATCAGTGCACCAGGTGATGTGATCAGTGCACCAGGTGATGTGATCAGTGCACCAGGTGATGTGATCAGTGCACCAGGTGAATGATCGATACACCAGGTGATGTGATCAATGCACCAGGTGATGTGATCAATGCACCAGGTGATGTGATCAATGCACCAGATGATGTGATCGATACACCAGGTGATGTGATCAGTACACCAGGTGATGTGATCAATGCACCAGGTGATGTGATCAGTGCACCAGGTGATGTGATCAGTACACCAGGTGATGTGATTGATGCACCAGGTGATGTGATCAGTGCACCAGGTGATGTGATCAGTGCACCAGGTATTGTGATCAATGCACCAGGTGATGTGATCAGTGCACCAGATGAATGATCGATACACCAGGTGATGTGATCAGTGCACCAGGTGAATGACCGATACACCAGTGATGTGATCAGTGCACCAGGTGATGTGATCGATACACCAGGTGATGTGATCAGTGCACCAGGTGATGTGATCGATACACCAGGTGATGTGATCAGTGCACCAGGTGATGTGATCGATACACCAGGTGATGTGATCGATACACCAGGTGATGTGATCAATGCACCAGGTGATGTGATCAGTGCACCAGGTGATGTGATCAGTGCACCAGGTGATGTGATTGATACACCAGGTGATGTGATCAGTGCACCAGGTGATGATCAATGCACCAGGTGTGTGATTGATACACCAGGTGATGTTATCAATGCACCAGGTGATGTGATTGATACACCAGATGTTTAGTATCTGGCAGTAACGTCTCATTTCCACGACTTGGATCCTTCTTTCCAGATCTTCTGTGAGGGTCCATGTCTTGCATGCCTACAGGAAGATCCAATGCACCAGAGCACACAGGAGCCTGATCTTCTGTTTCATGGAGCTGTTCCTATCCTTCCTTACAGGTTCTAATCTGGACAGTGCAGTGGTTGGTGTTGCTGCCCTTTAGAGGATTTCAGGCTTAGATCCTCCACCGCTAGTGATGGATCCCAAATGAACGAACTGTTGAAACAGACTCTTACCTTCTGACCATGGATGTTATGTCAGTGTTGATGGTAGTGCTGTGACTGGGCATCAGCGTGGTCTTCTCAGTGCTGATCTCCATGCTGTATCTTGTCGATGTTTCATCCAGTCATTCAACAAGGTCGGCAAGTTTTTGTTCACTGCCTGCCAGGTCATTGATGCCATCTGCAAGGTTTGTGACAGTTCTTTCTCCAAGGTTCACTGTGCTGACATGGTCTGCAAGTGCATCAGGTATGATGCATTCCATGATTGTGTTGAAGAGTGAGGGCGATACAATACAGCCCTGATAAACTCCAGTTGAACTGTTCTCCTGCAATCGGTTTGATGGCACTTCTGCCTTTCCAGAATCCAGCCTGCTCTTCAGCGAGAATGGTATTTACTTTCGCTTGCAATCTTCTCAGTCTGATTTTTAGCATTACTTTGCTGGCATAGCTGATCAAGCTGATAGCATGGTAGTTCTGGCAGTGTTGGAGATTTCCTTTCCTGTATTATCTTTCAATGTTTGGATTTGAATTTGCACATAGTTTTCTTTTTATCTTGCTGGTATGCGAGTTGACTTCAACACGATGACAGCCCTGATATGGCCCTGTGCGGTCGGCTGGGCTATAAGAAACATTACCTTACCTTACCTTAATTTGCTGGTGGCCTAAGCATTTCAGTTTTCTTTTTAACTTATTTATTGGTAGACAGGTGTTTCGTCAGTAGTCTTTAGTTTTTTATTTCTACTGTACAGCCAACCAGTCAGTCAGGGAAAGAACTCAGGGGCTGCTCTGTAGGAAGAGACAACAGTAAACAATCATATGCATGTTTACGAGAAATTAACTCTATGACGCCTAGTGCTTGGGGGGTGGGGGTGGGGGCGACCAGGCATCATTTTTCACCCCAGCTTTGCATTGGAATTTCTTTAACAAAAACCAGCTTGGCCCATTAATGGCAAAAATAGTGAAGAAGTTTTTTCAAGGTGATAGGTACATTTAGACAAAAAAGCTCATGTGTCCATTGCATTATTGTCAGCCATGGATATTTTGCAGTAGTAATTTTAGATCTCAGCATGAAGCTTGTGCTGAAATAAAGGTGGGGGAAGAAAGAAAAGGAAAAGAAAAATAGCATTGGTTTGTGCAGATCCATGTATTTTCTGTAGATGTGAGCAGGGCTGTTTCTTTCTAACGAAATGGTGCTGTGTCATTGGATGACCATCCCAATTCCATGATCCCTGAATCCTGAGCATCTCTAAGAAGCAGTCTTCCCTGAACTCCTTATTCCCTCCCCTGCACTTAGCATGACTAGTTTTGCAGCAGTTGCCCCATTTCATTCAGCATTTGGGAGTGGATAAAATGCTACCAGTGTCAAATAATGTGCCTCAACAGACTGTGACCAAGTACTTGCTCTCTCTTTCAAAAATTTCATCGTGAACTCAGTATTAAGATGCCCTGCAGACCTTTTTTGGTTCCAGTCTGCAAGACACAGCCACTTCCTTTTCCTTACAGTCTGTGGCCAAACATACAACTGAAAGAGGATTTCTCACATATCCCCTTTTCAGACCCGCAGCACTCTTCTATGCATTGTAGTCCTTTTTCATGGTTTGCACCAGTCCACTCTGTAGCAGTGCCATGAGATCCTGGCACTTTCATGTTGTTTTTGAGGGGTTCAGTCCTGAGAAGGACCTGTGTTGTAGGCTGGGCTATAGAAAATAACAGAATAAGATAAGACAAGTATGACTTTGTGACCAAACGAAGACATTATCCCTGATGTAAGAAACCCTGCACAAAGGTGTCCCATGCTCTTGACAGGTATGACTGCCTATGATCAAGTGGAGACTCTGAAGCGCTTCAAAGTGGGAGATGTCAAACTCCTGGTCACCACCTCTGTGGGGGAGGAAGGGATTGACATTGCAGAGTGCAACCTCACAATCAGATACAACCATGTGGCAATGAGGTCACCACAGTGCAGACCCGAGGTGAGAGATTTGACTTGTCTGTATTTTTTGATTTCTAGGAGGAGAAGAGTGCAAGACAAAGGCTTACATGCATGTAGTTGAATCAAGAATGCAGAAGAAAATGCAAGCAGGAGCTGACCAGAGGACATTTTGCATGAACTTGTTAATCATCACGTCCTGAAGACGAGCACCAAGGTCAAGGAGTCAGAGCTTCTTGTAGCCTCATATTCTGCTTTTTGTTATCTCATCCTCTGTTCCTTGATACCTCTCCTCTTCTGTGCCCTGATACCTCATCTTCTGTTCCTTGATACCTCCTCTTCTGTGCCCTGATACCTCATTTTCTGTTCCTTGATACTTCATCCTCTGTGCCCTGATACCTCAACTTCAGTTCCTTGATACCTCATCTTCTGTGCCTTGATACTTATCTTCTGTTTCTTGATACTTCATCTTCTGTTTCTTGATACCTCATCTTCTGTGCCCTGATACCTCATCTTCTGTGCCACAATACCTCATCTTCTGTGCTTTGTTGTCTCATGTTTTATGCCATGCTGCCTTGTCATCAGTGTCTTGTATTTTGCTTTGCCTCATCTTCTGTACCTTGCTACATCTCATCCCCTGTATCTGTATACCTCATGTGTGCCTTCATACCTCTTCTTCTGTATCTTGCTGCCTCATCTTCTGTACCATGCTAACTTATCTTCTGTGCCTTGCTCTCATACCTCGATACTTCCTCTTCTTTGTCTTGATATGTCACCTGTATCTTGCTGCCTCACCTTTTGTACTTTGCTACCTCTTCTGTACCTTGCTGCCTTATCTTCCATACCTTTCTACCTCATGTTTCATATCTCACCACCTCATCTTTCTCACTTTGCTACCTCATCTTCTGCACTTTGCTGCCTCATCTGTCACTTTTCAAGAAAAGGTGTGCAGTCTTGGAGAGCTGTTCATCACAACTGAGGAGAACGAGGACACTGACGAGAATGCTGTGTAGAGATACATTTTGATTTGAGACTTTTCTTTATGGGGCATTTATGCACAATTGCTTTCATAACCTTGCACAGCATGTTTGACAAATGTGCAGCGGATGACATAGGATAACAATCTGAGTCATGCAGTCGCTCGTCTGTAAGTTGTGACACCTGCAATAATGCTCAGATCAACTTTTTCTCTAGTACTCAACCATGTTTCAAAATTGAGCTTAGAGTACACTTACCTGCAGGTTGGAGCTGGTCAGGGCCGAAAAAAATATTCTGATTCACAACCTGCACGCCTGTTGTATGTGTTGCTAGCCAGAGTGTTGTGGTTACGGTAGGGTGTAAACCAATGCTTTCAGGGAGGAGTCGCAAGAGAGGAGGTCGCTCCATCCTGATGGCCATGCCCAAGATCATAGAGCAGGAGGAACTGAACAGAAAGAGGGAAAACTGATGCACGACGCCCTCAGACTGATCAACGCAATGCGAGAAAAGGACATCCGAGACTTTGTGGAAAAGGTGACATCTCATGGCTAGAACACTTTGCAGGACTGATTAAATGATTGGAAGGTGTTAAAACAGTATGGAGTTTAACATATGCTTAGGATTGATCAGATAATGGATTAAATCCTGTCAAGAGTCAGAATTGTGTGTGGTGTAAGATATACCTAGAATTGATCAACCAATTGATAAAATCCTGTCTGGGGTAAGAACAATACGTAGTGTAAGATCTGCTTAGGACTGATCAAATGATTGTACAAATCCTGTTTGATGTTGGAACAGTATGTAGTATAGGATATACACAGGACTGATCAAATGATTGACTTAATCCTGGCCATGTGTGAACAGTACGAAATATAAGATGTTTTGGGGATTTTTCAAGTGAACAATCTATCACTTCTTTCATTAAATTGCAACTCCCCGCATGACACTAGCTGTTGAAATATTTGGAAGAGGGGAGACATCGAGTTCATTTTTTTTTTAGCAGTGCTTATACACCATTAAAATGATTTTCATTTCTCTATGCTTTGAGCCCCAAACAATACTTTGTTTATAGATGTTGTATATTTGCACCATCATGGGTTACCACAGGTGCAAACCAAGGTTCTGGAAGTGGAGGAGATTGACCAGATCATGAAGCAGGTCAAGAAGCTGAAGAAGGAGTCCGACTTTTCCATCGCTTGTCCCCAGTGCTACAAGGTGAAGGTGAATGGCGCTCAGATTCGCACGATCAACAACGCTCATCGTGTGATCATTGGACATGAAATCGACCAAGATTTGGTCATCATGCCAGGGAAATCCTCCTGAAGAAAGACGACTGGGAGATGAAAGGCTCCGTTACCTGCAAATGCAAGAAGCAGCTGGGACAGCTGCTGATGTACAAAAAGGTGAGTCCAAGGAGACCAGCTCTGAAGTCCTGATTTGCAGGTAAAGGAAGAAATGGCCCAGGTCATGAAGTTTTGTGCAGTATTCTGCACTGGAAAGCACTGAAATTCTTCCAACCAGTTCCTTGCCATTATAACTTTTTGGTGCCATACATTTTGGAGTTAGACTGACTGCAATCAGTTGCCTTTTTCAGGAGACCTTTGATCATTCTTGCATTAGTGTTACTGACCGTAAATCAGTGCCTCTTACAGTGGGCCCATAGTTCTTACACAAGTGTTTCTGATCACAGGTCAGTGCCTCTGACATTGGCGTTTAATTCTTGCAACAGAACTACTGACCACAGATTGGTGGCTCCAATAGAAGGCACTTAATTCTTGCAGCAAAGCTGCTAACTACAGTTCAATGCCTCTTTCACCTGGCCTTTGATTCAGACCGACTGTCCATAGAGCAGTGCCTGGTTCAGAAAGCCTGTAGGTTTTGAAGCAGAGCTGCTAACAACTGGTCAACGCTTTCTTCAGAGGGCGCTTGCTTCTTGCAGCAAAGCGACTGACCACGGTTAAGTGCCTGTTTCAGTGCACCCTTGACACATTTAAGACACTGCCAATTTAGAACTTGCTGCCTAAGCAAACATTTCAATCTAATTTTGAAAAAAAAAAAAAAAAAAACCATTAACATCAGTGCAACATTCTGCATTGGGAAGCCTTTTTACCCTTCCTGCTCAATCCACCTGGATGTAGCCCTGGTTAACCCTTGAGATCATGAACCAGACTGACCCCATGTTAAAACCTCTGTCACTTAAGGTACTGACATGTAAGCTGTTCTGGCCATATGCTTGCAGAAAATGGAAAATGGATCCAGAGTGGATCATCTGTCATTGAAAATGTGTGTCTCAAACAGCCCTGAGCATACAGTTCAGCGTGTCTGTTCAAACTACACTGTGTACTGTTCAAAATGAATGGTCAATATCTTCCAGCCAGTCAATGCTCAGCATTGAGCCAACATCCATTTTGCAAATGGGTAAAGTAGAAATACTTCAGCTTTAAGGACAAAATACTTGAAAGAGTTATTTAAAGCTTATTGTGCTCTTTGGAAAGGCCAAAGCAAGAAAAAACAAAAAGCAAAGATGATGTAGAGGGGAGAGAATTGTTACCTCCCCCCTTGCTTTCCCACTGTTTGCCCCTTTTCTTCTTTCCAGAATCCATTGTTATCTCCCTTAGCTTTTCCACTACTTGCCTTTGTCAGATTTCCATTCACTTGCACAGGTCACCGACCCTTTCAGGGTGATAGCATTGTTCAGTTAATTGCCTTCCCCTCTCAGGTGACTACAAATGGCAGATTCTTCATGTCCACTGTTCAGTGAGATGGGCCTTCTGCCTGCACGCAGGCTTTTTCCAGCCTGTCATCCACCATGTGTTTTTACTTCAACTATGACAGTTTGACACTCTTGAGCAGTGAAATGTAGTGAACAGAGAGCCAGTCACATTACTAGGATGTAGTGAATGTCTTCCGTGCATGTAAGGACACTTTGATTATCCAAAGGCAAAGACACTGATCTTGTCTGCTGTCCATCTTTTCAAAACCCAGCAACATCAGGAGAAGGTATTGCAGTCTGCCTATTCTCTTTTGAGGCATTGTGTAAAATTATGTTGAAGATGTGTTAGCTGTGAGGAATCAGTTTCAAAAGTATTATGTAGCAGTCCATCCGTTGCATGCACAAGTAAGTCAGACTGCACAGGTCAAATGGGTTCTCTCCAAATGTACACTCAGAACGCTTGGTGTACCATCATCTTAGGCCCTTGTCACTGCAGAGAAGTTATTGACCTTGAATCACTGGCCCCTATCAGTTGATGCCATCCTCTACAGACCCAGTTAAGAAAGGACATTTGTGACCATGGCAGATTTTGCCAACAAAAACCACCACTAACACACCCCCATGGTAGTTTTTGCTCGCATGTGGTGTTGCCAAAGCCTGTATTCAGGCTGCTGGATGTTGAATCAGGCAGTGGTTTGCCTGAAGAAATGGAAGACAAAGCTGTCTTCTTACTGGTTTAGCCACCATAGAATCACTTTATTTTACATCATCTTTATGCTGCTTGTCCCAGAGAAAAAACAGGCAAAGACTTTGGTCACATCCATTGACAGACTGTGGTGGATTGTGCTTATTGTTCTGAGATTCAGGTATGCTGTCTTGAAGACATTAATTTGTGATATGTATTTTGAAAAAAAAGTTAGATTTTTATTTAAATGCCAAGATTTTAAACATGGTGTGGATCTTTTTGTTGATATGGTACATCATCGGTAAAGGACAGCTTGTTTCTCAATTTCACAATGTTAACGTGATCGTGCCAACACCTCACTCAGATAGCAAATTTAAGGAGATACTTCAGAAAATCAATCCTTTTTTTTTCCAGTTTGAATTATTGCCCACATTCACAATGTAAACAGCCAGCAGGACTGGAACATCTGAAACAGAAGAAGCTGAAATCGAGTTAAAACTGGAATACTGTTGTAACAACAAACATCAGTTTGCAGACCATGACAGATTTCAGATATTGATTGCATATCAGTGTTGAGAGCAGCAGATTCTAGTCTGCAAGCCAGAATAGATTACAAATATATAGTATCAGAGCATAATCTAGGATTTTTTAAAAGGGGGGGGGGGGGGGGGGGGGCAGTCCCCCCCTCATATAAAAAAAAAGGGGGCACTCCCCCCTCCTCCAGGGCCACTTCTTCAGCCAGTTGTCTTGAAACCAGTGTTCCCTTGCACTGGCACTCTTTTTGGGCTGCTTCTGCGACCCTTTGGATGTAGTCGCGGTTTCTTCATGATCTTCTCCAACCTGCATGCATGGCACAAAATCTTTTTTTTTCACTTTTCCTCCACAAAAGTCGAAGTCAAATAGGGGGTGCATGCTTCATTTTGGAAAATATCCAATATGGCGCCTTAAACTCCCGCAACTTCTCGTTGGTGATCAAGATGGAGATGAACGCCGCCGATTGGCCGATTTACACTAACAGCCAATGAAATATCAAGAAATCATTCGCTCTTGCTCAGTCCTAGTTTCAGTTTTTCAAGCAGACGACAAATGAGCGCCTGCAACCATCAGTGAACAGGGCGGGCAGTCCTGCAAATGTGCAGGAGTCTGCCCGCGTTACGACTACATAATTGCGGGAAGGAACAGATTTTCGGGGGATTGTACCAATCCCGCGCTCTAGATTAAGCTCTGTAGTATGTTTTTTTTTTTTTTTTTATTATTAATAAAAAGATCAGTAAGCAAGCTTAAGAGTTCAGAGAACATCTTTGTAATGAATGACAAACAACATTCTGCAAACATGGGCAGGTTTCAGGTCTAACAGCTTTAATGGGAATAACAGACATCAGTCTGAAAACCAGGACAGATTTGGCATAGGACATCTTTATTATGAATAACAAAATCAGTCTGGAAACGTAGACAGATTTCAGAGAGTAACAAGTTTATCAATAACAAATATTAGTCTGTAAATCAGGACAAATTTCATATGATAATATCTGTGACATGAACAATCAACACTGGTCTACAAATGACAGTAAAAATTACTTTTACTTTTGAGATAAATGACAGTGTTTTTCTTATAAATTGACACTTTTTGCTAAAAACGTAGAGACTGCTCCGAGGTTGTTCATTTTTTGTCCGTGTGTTGGGTAGATGGGCAGTGACAGATAAATTGTGCAAGTCAGTAGATTGGAATTTTGTCAAAGCCATTCTGGTTGATTTTTATCAGAAACGTGTGTACGATTTTTTTTTTTCCTAGTAATTAACTCTACTGACAAAACATTTACAAGGACAGTCTCTTCATTAAAATGTTTGTATCAAATGCGTTAATATACTATTCATGATGTTATGTCATAGGCCACCTTTATATTGGTATCTCCGAAGTACTGGGTCTTCTTGGACAAGAATGGTACACCACCGTCCACACCTACAAGAAGTGGACGCAGGTTCCCCATCAGATTGCTGAAGTCAGTCCCTCAGACATCAAGAAACACCTGGGTCAAGATGACGACGATGACAGCAGTGATTGAGAGGTTGGTGCTGCCACTGCAGTTTATAGGAAGATATGTTCAAAAGAATGACTGCAGAAACAGGCGAGAAAAAATTAAAACAGAAACGGTCTGTGTGGTCATGGGACAATACCTACACACACTCACACACAAGAAAATTCAAGTGTTGGAGTGCATCGTATGTTTTATAATTTCCTTACGATATACCATCTCATGAAAGGAGCAGTAATTTCCCTTTACCATCCTGTGCATACCCACACCCCCTTCCATTTAAGCAAAAAAAAAAAAAAAAAAAAAAAAAAAAAAAAGTGGTGGTGTGGAATTAGTGTAAATGCTAGTACTGATGATCTCATTGTCACATGCTTTATAATTACTTCTGCTGTTCTGATCAATGTTTCAAGTTCACACAAATAATGTGAATTCTATCTCACAGTCTGTCTGTCCGTCTGTCTTGTTTTGTGTCAATATTATTGATGCATTGTAGCCGTTAAATAGAGTGTGTGTGAGATAAATAATCAGAAGATCGCTCTGTGTGTGTTTGTGTCTTTTTCGAAGCAGTTTGTTTATTCTTGTTTCAGTTTTATTTTTCATTCTTTAAATTCATCTAGGTGTTAATGCTTATTGAAGAACTCGCCTGCCTTTTTCATACTTTTAAAGATGTGCATGTTTGGTAGAAGTTTGATAAGTTTTAGTTGCTATTCATCCTCAGTTGCTAGTATTGCTTAGTCCTCACCAAGGCAAGGACTGGATGAAAAATAACATGCATCTGCTTATGTGTTACCCTTGGAAATTAAGATTATCATTATCATCATCATCATCATTATTCTCTTTCTTGCTCTCTCTCTCTCTCTCTGTCAATGGTTTATTGATTGTGAAAGTAATAATGTAGCAATTTCTTTTTCATAGACAGCTGGGGTTTTCTGTGCACAAGCACATTTTTTTTTTGGTAGTTGTCTTATCAATAGAAATTGTATGTTGTATGATGATGCAGGTTGTGATGTCAAAAGATTTCTTCCTGTTGTTTAATTTGCAAGAGTTTTTCATTTTGTTCTCTCTCTCTTCAAATGTCTCAGTGTGATAGTTGGGTAATGGCTGGTGGCAAAAGCATATGAGCTCAACATTGTTAGCCTCTTTTTGACAGGTTTTCTTTTCCCCCCAATATTTGTTTGTGGTATGTCATCATTGGATTTGTTGTGTGTGTGTGTGTGTGTGTGTTTAAAGTTGTCCTAATGAAATTGAAATACTGATGGAAATTTCCAGTCTGTGACATGCTGTATTTCTTTTTTCCTTCTCAGTTTTGGTCTTTTTGCTGCATCCATCTTTGTCTTACCCTGGGTTTTTAAAAACTTGGGGGGGGGGGGGGGGGGGGGAGTGGTAAATGAGATGCAAGAAAAAACCTGTCTTTAGAAGCTGGAAGACTTTTTAAAACCAGTGCTTTGTTGCTGTGATATTTGTTCTGAAGTATTGTTTCAGAAGTAATTTTATAGATATATATATGTGACTGCATAGCCGTACAGATTGACATTTCACAGGCTACCTGTAGAACAAGACATGCAGTTACAAGGAATATGCTACAAAAAACAAAAAAAAAATCAAGTTCTTTGGAATTTTATTTCTTTTAATGTTTAGGTTCAGAACAAGTTTTTTTTTTACTATTTTTTTAAATTCATATTTTTCAATCATTCACTTAAACATGTGATATGCCTTGTTCAAGATCCTTCAATAACATAAAACTGCAAATATTGTGAGAGTGGTAAGTTCCCACTTGAGAAAAGAAAACAATGAATGTATGATGTGCCATTATTACCATGTGAGAAACTAAAGAGCTTTCAAGATAGGTCAACCTATCAAAAGAATACAGTGATAATGTGATAAACTGTGATATTGTAAAGTATAAAGCTGAAAAGCTGCAGCACTCTGTACCAGTTCTCAAACAACTGAAACAGTACAATGTATGACACATTGTGTCATCGAGGATTACAGTTTTCCAGGAATGCTTTCCAATTTGTTTTAAACAGATTTTGTATTATTATTGATTTTTATTGGTTTTTTTCTTTTTTCAGAATTTTAGGCTGGTTAATATTCTGTTATGCTTCTGATAAAGTTTATTTTTCTTTTTTTACTTCTGTGCATTTTTAGGGGATGGATTCCAGTTTTCTTGTCTGAGATGCCATGCTTCATGACGTATTTTATTATTCCATGCAGAACTGACCCATGGAGGCTAAAGCACTTGCAGTGATTTTGTTTTGATTTTTCTTTTGCTTCATTTTTTTTTTTTCGTCATTGTTAACCAGGAGACCGCACTGTTAACATACAGAACGCTTTGTACATTGCTGAAAATAAAATATTGCTTACTGTGGAATCAGATTTGTGTTTGACTTTTTTTTTGATCGTTTTGTCTCATACTTTTACTTTTTTTTTTTTTTTTTATCTCTCACTTGCATTTTCTACCATACCACAAATTCCTACTCTCTCCTACAGAAACCACACCCTTGATCATTGCAGTGAAGTTCCAGTGCCATTACTATATCGCTTATTGTGGAATCAGATTTGTGTTTTGACTTTCTTTTGCATTCTTTTGTCTCATACTTTTTTTTTTTTTTTTTATCCGTCTCACTTGCATTTTCTACCATACCACAAATTCCTACTCTCTCCTACAGAACCACACCCTTGATCATTGCAGTAAAGTTCCAGTGCCATTACTATTCAAGAGAGCTATTGGAGTCAGGTTGTCCTTGGGTAACCCTTAAGAAGAGTCACAGTACTACTGCTGATCAGTTAAGTGATATTCGGTAGTGTCTCTACTGGTACGATATGCACAGAGCACCATCTACTCAACCTGGTTTCTGCTGATGACAAAAATGACAATGTCATAGAGCCAGGTGAGTAAACGACAACAGAAACAGTCCCCATGAACTTGCGAATACAAACTATAGTGACAGTCCCCAGAGATTTATCAACAAAAGCTTGTGAGAGGGTGGGAAGCCAAAGGTAAGGTCACTATGAGAGCAAGGTATGAACAGCTGCAGAATTTGACACTTTCAAGTGGGGAACTGGAATAGCTCAGTCAGTAGAGTGCCGGACTCGTGATCCTGGGGTTGCAGGTTCAAATCTCTGCCAGTACAGCAATTTTGTGGAACAACCTTCCAGATGACATTAAGTCAACAAACTCTATCAGCCAATTTAAACGTTTTCTGACTACGTCAGACACTACTGTTCCCTCCTACTTACTACATTGGATCGAGGCAGGACCAAATAGACCATTGTAGATTACGCTCAGGAATGAGTAACATTAATCACGACTTACACAATAGACATCTACTGGCTGATCCAAAATGTGCGTGTGGCCATCACACAGAAAACACAGAGCACTATCTGTTAGATTGTTCAAATTACATACAGATAAGAACTACGATATTCACTCTCAGTCCTAACTGTATTGATACTCACACACTTCTTTTTGGTGACCAAACATTAACCAGGGAAGAAAACTGTGCACCTGTTTATCGCCCAAAGTAAACGTTTTTAATATCATAGCGAATTAGTTTTTCTTCCTCAGGTACTTGTTCTCCTGATCTTGTTCATCTCCTTATGCTTGTTCATCTTCTTGTTTCTCTTCTTCTTCTTTTTCTTATTCTTCCCGTTGACGTTGCTGCCAAGTAGGCTTTCGGACGGCTGTATAAGGCGGTTTAGTACTCCCTCAGTTGATGACTTTGCATTAGACCCACTGCGACACAGGGCTGGGCTCTTTAGTGTTTTGGGAGACGGACACATCTCTCTCTCTCTCAAAAATTTGTGTAAGTTCGGTGCACTGGGAATCATGGTATTTGTAGTGTAGATTGTCTGTTTGCATCGCTGTTAGACTCTACTGATCTGTTCTATCTTCTTTCCCTGTCTTTTAATTTAAATTTAGATTTCTACAAATTTTCCCATTTTTGATATTCACCATTTTTCTTTCTGTCTTAAGTGTCAATGTTGTTTATGCAATCCGCCGATGTGTTTTTTTTTTGTTGTTAAATTTTCCAACACACTGAGCACATCATAAGCATTTGCTTGTTGTTGCTCTAGTTCAATAAGTTGTTTATGTACACATCTGTTCATTAAAGAAATGTTTAAAAAAAAAAAATCTCTGCCAGGCCGTTTCGGTACAGGGGGATTTTTCCCTCAGAGTTAACACTGGTTCTGACTCCATTTCCCATTATAAAATCCCATCAACTTTTTGAAGAGTAAGCCAGTTTGGCCGTTGGTATGGATGACACGTTACACATAGCATGCACCCTGCGTGAGAAATGGAAAGAAGGAAGTAAGTAAATTGAGTGAACGATATTGAACGATACTGGCTGGATGACTCGGGAAATGACTGAATGAAGCGCCAGCTGGCAGCTCTTCAGTCAGCACTACCCAGGTAGGCAGCCTGTTGTGTAAACAAGTGTGGAAGACAAGCTGAGTATGAAGATCATGAATATCCGCCAAAACTGGATGTGAAACTTTTCTTGTCGATAAAGCTGACAGTGCCGACAATGAATCCAATAAAATAAGGAAATCGTTCTGATCTGACCTGGACACCACACTGAGAGCCAGATTTAAAGCCTTCAGTTCAGCAGTATAAACAGACGGCCAATCCCGCAATCTTAACAGGGTAGGCTCCTGAAAATTGCTATCACACACAATGGCAGCTGCAGCCCTCTCATCTTTTTTTTTAGAACCATCTGTAAAAATCTTGGTAAAATCTTTATAAAGTTCACATTGCTCAAGATAAAGTTGTTTATATATGCAGCACTCAAGGTGACCTCCTTTCGAAATTGAGTTAAATATAAATTAATCTTTGGGATGGGCTATTTTCCAGGGAGGTACATCAGTCTGTAATGGACCGTCATCAACAGCATCAAGGTCAATGCCAGCTGCCCCGAAGTGGGGCAAAATACGAATACCCAGTGGAGGAATCTCATTTGGCTTTAAGTCATATTTGGCTCTAAAAGGTGGGTTCATGACAATATCATAGGCAGGGTTTTCTGGATTAGCCCTCAGTTTCAGATAATAATTCATGGAAAGACACAATCTCCTTAGCTCCAGAGGGGGTTTCACCAGATTCAACATACAAACTCTCTTTTGGAGATGTGCGAAATGCTCCCAGAGCAATCCGCAGTCCTTGATGATGAATTGGATCAAGAGCTTTGAGATAAGACTTTCGTGCGGATCCATATACCACACAACCATAATCTAGCTTTGGTCTCACCAAAGCCCGATATAATCGCAACAAAGTTCGCCTGTCTGCACCCCAATCAGTGTGACTAATAACCTTTAAAACATTCAAACCTGACTGGCAAGATTGTTTAATGTACTTAATGTGAGGCAAAAAGGAAAGCTTACTATCAAAAATAACCCCCAAAAATTTCACTTGTTTGGAAACTTTAATTACCTGACCATTGAGACTGATAGCTGGTTCTAAGACCTGAGATCTTTTCCTATGGAAATGAATACACTCTAAGTAGCTGAAAACTTAAATCCATTTTCAGTGACCCACTGCTGAACACGATTAACACACAACTGAAGTTGACGCTCAGCTGCAGCCAAGGTTTTCCCCTTGGCAGAGATGGAGAAATCATCAACAAACAATGACTTATCAATCCCAGACTTTACTGACTGAACGATATTATTAATCTTGAGATTGAATAGAAGCGGAGAAAGGATGCTACCCTGAGGGACACCCATCTCCTGCTCAAAAGGATCCGAAAAGGTAGAATGAAGTCTAACACTGAAATGCCTGTCTGTTAGACAAAAAAATTAGCAATAAACATGGTAAATTACCTTTGAAATCAAGTGCCTTCAAGTCCTGAAGAATTCCATACCTCCATGTTGTGTCATAAGCTTTTTCTAAATCAAAAAGAATAGAAAAACTACATGTTCTCAAAGCATTTCTGATAAAAGACTCGTATCGAACCAGGTGATCAGTAGTACTGCGGTTGTTCCGAAATCCACACTGGGAAACATCCAATGCCCCAAGACATTCTAACTGCCATAACAATCGAGAATATACCATTCTCTCCATAGTTTTACATAAGCAACTAGTAAGAGCTATAGGACGATAGTTGTTAGGATCCGAATGATCTTTCCCTGGTTTAGGAATAGGAACAACAACCGCCTCTCTCCAAGATGTGGAAAATATCCTGAACACCAACATGATTAAACAGTGACAACACCACCTTTAAACCCTCAGCTGGCAAATGTTGAATAAATTGATAATGAATGTCATCTGGTCCAGGAGCTGAGTTGTTGGCTTTCAAAATGGCGTCCTTTAACTCATCCATGCTGAAAACGCAGTTATAATCCTCAGAACTATCTGGCACGAAAGAACAAGATTTTTTTGACTCCGCTGATCTTTTGATACGCTGGAATTCCTTGCAATGATCAGCAGCTGACGAATTTTGATGAATAGTAGCAGCTAACAAGTTAGCAACCTCCTTTTTATTTGTAATAATTGATCCGTTTACTTGCAAACTTTTAATAGCTGATGTAGCCGACTTTCCCTTAATCTTACGGATTAATTTCCAGACTTTCCTTGAATTGACCTTAAAGGACAGATTTGAACAAAATTTTTTCCAAGATTCTTTCTTCTTGTTTTTTAAAGTATACCGACACTTAGCCCTACATGCCTGATGTTTAACTTTGTTTCCCACCATAGGAAATCTAGCAAAAAGTCTTTGAGCACTCTTTCTCTTACCCTTCAAAGTTTTGCACTCTTTATCATACCAAGGGGTCTTAACATCATTAGGTTTATCACGGGACTTGGGAATAGCTTCCTTAGCACTCTCTACAATCACTTTAGTGAACTGCAAAACAGGATCATCATAACTCTGCAACAGATTCATAAGGCATTCTACTTAAAATCTGTTGCTGATAAAGACTCCAATCTGCAGAGCGGAACTTCATGTTTCCCGAGGGGACTCCTGCAATTGCTTCGTTCGTAAAATAAATAAAAATCGGGAAAGTGATCACTCCCGCTTAGGTCCGAATGAACTTGCCACTCTAAGTCCAAAAATAAGGAAGGATCGCAAATGGACAAATCCAAGTGAGTCAAGGAACCAGAAGGAGAACAAAAGGTCGGTGAGCCTGAATTCAATTCAGAAGACAGAGATCATGATCCGATATAAAATCTTCAAGAACTTTCCCTTGGGAATTAGTACAGTTACTTCCCCACTGTGGAGAATGACCGTTCAAGTCACCCAATAAAAGAAATGGGCGAGGGAGTTGAGAAATTAAAAACCATCCAACTGACTCTTTGAAATCACAAAAGATGGAGACAGATACAAACAGCATATCGTAACTGCCTTGTTTAACGAGATACGAGCAGCCACTGCCTCCAGATCCGTCTGAAGTGGAATTTCTGTATGAAGTACCGAATTATGAATATAAAGAGAAACGCCTCTCCTTGAAAAGTCTGCAGAAGCTGGCTTGTGTATGCAGGAGAAACCAGTAATCTCATGCTTCTTACTTGCAGTTAAAAGGGTTTCCTGAAGAGCAATTATCGAAGATCTATACTCTGCCAATAATAGCTCAAGGTCCCGACAATTTGCTTTAACTCCCCTTATGTTCCACTGGAGTATGTCCATGTAAGGTTGTTAAAAGAATATCTATCAGCCCTCTTCCCCAGAAACTTCACTATCCACTATCCATCAAAACTAACTAAAACGGTTCTTCAAGACAAGATCAGAAGCCGATGCTCCTGATAAATTTCTAAGTTGTTTGTTGCCATGCTTGGAATTTGCTCTTACTGGACTGAAACCTGCTGCACCAAATACCTGACTTCGAGATTTTCCCCTAAGAGGGTCTGGAGTCCGAAAAGGACGCTCCTCACTGCGTGCCTGTCTCGTCGTACTGCTGTATTGACTTGTGAGCGAGGGGACAACTCTTTCCTCCGATCCTTCACCCCTGACCTCTGGTCCACAGCACTTTGTACAACTGAAACGCCTCTTCCCTCACCAGCAGGGACTGAAGCCTGTTGTACACTGCTGGTCGGAACACTATTGCATTTCTGAGTCAAAACCTCAACTGATTGCTCAAGTGTAGTAAGCCGATCCAAAACCGATGACAACAATTCTGTCAATTTCTTCTCCAGAGCAGTGAATGGAGCTGCTCCCAGATCATCACCCGATGACCGGTTCGCAGAATCGTTGACCACTTTCTGTGCATAAGTAGAAGCCGAAGGAGTCCTGGCCTCCACTAACCTTCTAGCCTCAGTAAAGGAACATTTCCTCTCAATCTTTACTTTTTGAATCTCGCATTCCTTTTTCCACACTGGGCAACTTTTTGAATTTGCTGGATGGTCACCCTTACAACTGACACAGTATACAGCACTTACACAAGATTCATCATGCTTCTTCTGTCCACAATCACGACAAATCTCTCCTACCCCGACAAGCTCGGCTGGAATGCCCAAAGCGTTGGCACTTGAAACACCGCAAAGGAGATGGCACAAAAGGCGTAACTTTCACTCGGACATAACCCACTTTGACAAACTCTGGAAGAGATGGCATAGCAAAGTCAAGAATAGCGTGTTGGTTTCAATTAAGTCACTTCCTTTAGAGATTTTACTCTCTATGGACCTGCAGGACACCCTGGCTTTCCATCTCAGTCCGAATTTCTGATTCAGCAACTCCAGCCAAGTCAGCACATCTGATTACCCCTTTCGAGTAGTTGAGAAAGGGGTGAATGGAAACCTTAACTGTGATATTCAAGAGTTGAGAACCATCCCTTTTCAGTAGCAACCGAGACGCCGCTTCCGTAGCACAGTTAACAAGGTAGCTACCAGATCGGAGTCTCTTAATCATTTTAAATCCTGTGGATGAAACTCCTTCAAACCACTTACAAACAGCGAACGGAGAAATCTGAGCAATGGATTCTTTGGGGTCTTTTGCTTCCACTAAAAGGAAGCTTGGCCATGTGTTTTGGATACCCTTTCTCTTTGCCACTTCCCTTATCTCGTTATCTGAATCTGAATCTCTATTCATAATCTCGTCCATAAACTTGCCATGTCCATTATCGTTTCTTCTCTTTTTGTTTGGGGGTAGTTGTTTGGTAGTTGTATTGAAAGGAAAAAACTTCACCTCCCCTACTCCCCACCCGCCATCGAGTGCCCACAAGGGCGATGCCCCTAAGCGATCCTCTAGCAAAGGGAAACACCAGGGTTATAGCGACACCGCGTGACACGCGCTCCTCCACCCCATCCACCAAGCTCATGACCAACTGCCGAGAACAAACAGGCCACACTCACCTGGCTTCCAGAGCATGCAACATGCCACACGGTTTGACCCATGCCATGCCCACACTGTGGAGGCGACCGGTTGACAGCATTGGGCCCCATGCTGCCCCCCGTCTAGAGAAAGTCCGGGCCAAAGTGGCGTGTTGAGGGGCGCGGATCCCACTCCGGGTCCCTCTCAACAACCAGGACCCCATTCTCCCCGACACGAGTCGCACCGCACGGTCAACACAGTGGACTAAGAGGACACAGCGAAAACAGAGAAAGTGCTATAGAAGACTTGAGATAAAAGGGAAAGAATAGGATAAAGATCCATAAAGGCAGAAGATAGACGAAACAGAAAACTGCAGATTAATAAGAATGTTGAAAGAGAAATGCAGGTGAAAGAACCATGGGTAGGCAGAAAAAAAACACAAAAAAAAAAAAAAGAGAAAAAGAAAAAAGCCCACCTAAAACAAAGTCCCACCCTCAAGGGGCACAGAGGGTGACCCTGAGAACTAAAAATAAGACACCCCACCCAGGTCCCCCAGGGCAGACCCCGGTGGGGGGGGGAGGGGGGGGGGGATAAATGCGTCTTACAGATTTCAAACCAATGATCTCACAACCTCTTGCCTCGACAATAAGCCCCGAACCAAGAGCGCTGCATGGTTTGGCTTTGTTCTTTTGTATTGTGTATTATCCCTGGTCATGTTATCACTGAGCAAGTCTACAAGAAACCATTTGAAAATAAACTAAAAACCCTACAGAGTCTTGAAATCAAAGTATTGTAACTAGACCTATCTGGGTACTTACCTGCCTATTTATTACCTGCCTTGCTAGAACAAAAAACTGACCAGTAAAATACCAGCACAAAAACTGCTTCAAAGTACACTTACACCACCGTTCGACGTCTTTATAGCACCTGGGTGGTGGTGTTATGTGAATCCCTTCCCGAGACGTGCTAGTTCTTGGTGAGCATGGCAATTGTCCTGGAAGACATTGCACAATGGTTCTCCGTAGGCTAATAACTAATTCTCGGAGAGTGGTCACTCTTTATGGCCTGCCGAAAGAAAAGCCTTAGATTAAATTCTGAAGAAGAGGTCGCCAAACCATGAGAATAGGATACTAAAAGTCAGCGAAAGGCATTTAATCTCAAGAAAGAATACTCTAAATCCTGAATACTCTAATCCTGTGAATGAAGACTAAGACTCCTCGACAAGTTACATTAACCCAAGAAAAAGCTTTGTCACTTTGGAAGAAGATCACGCTTAAATTATGCGAACGGAGAGGGGTGCTAAAAAGTCGCTATAAGCTCTGTGGATGGAACACACTAAAACATAAAACAGTACAATAACCCTACAAAAGAAGACCATAAATCCCTAAAGAAAGGGACACCAACTAATCAGAAAAGAGGGCCTTATCGCACTTGATGATGACGGTATCCGTCTGTCTTAAGACAATAGTGCTGCACCATGGATCAGTCAGTTGTGGAGTTGCAGCGTCTTCTATGGCTGAAGCGCCCCATAATAGAGTGGCAGACTCTGTTGCAGTTGCTGCTGGTGATAGTCTCGGTCACGAGTGTTTGCTGGTGCCGACGCGATTCTTTGCAGTCAGCGGCACCTCCGTTCTTCACACTGGGCCTCTCTCCTGTGGTCAGCTAGCTTGATGCCGGTCTTGACAGTGGACCACCAGCTGATCTAGTCTGAAGCCGCCATCTCCAGGTCTGCTGGGTCGAGGCTACCTCCCTCAGGTCGCGCTTACATTCGTTTCTGTAGCGAAGGGCGGGCCGTCATGTGGGCCTGGAACCTGTAGCCAGCTCGCCGTACAGCATGTCCTTTGGAATGCGACCGTGGTACATGCGGCTGACGTGGCCAAGCCAGCACAGGCATATCTGTGTCAGCACAGCAAACATATTAATTAAGCATCTTTGCCCTGGGCCAGGACGTCCGAGTTTGTGATGCGGTCCTGCCAAGTAAGGCCCAGGAGTCTTCTGATGCAGCACAGAAGGAAGGCGTTCATTCTGCGTTCTTATCGAGAATACGGGGTCTATGCTTCGCTTCCGTAGAGAAGAGTGCTCACAGCATGCATGCATGGTGCACTTTCAACTTGGTGTTCTCGAAGGCTGTGTGGTTGACCGAGTTTTCTCTGGAGTACAGCTCCTGATAGTGCTCCGCCCATTTCTCCATCTGTTTAAAATCTAACATCGGGAGATCATCGACTGCAGCAGAGGAGTGATCTTGATGGCGCTAGGGCCGAACACTTTCATCGTGCCTTGGCACATGGCGCGGATGTTGCAGCAGTCAGTGGAGATATGAATACCCTGGCACAGGTTCAGCCAGTACTCACTGGTGCCTTTCCGGCCATCTCCTGGGCGCTGCTGCCAGCTTTTCTGAGTGCGGCTAGCATGTTCTTCGAGGGCTCTCTCTGGTGATCTTGGAGTGCAGCTCACTTAGTAGCAATGGCAGGCTCTATCTCCACGAAATCTGCTTTGAACCTGGCTTTATTCCTCCTCACTATCTTCCCAAAGGTGTCCGAGGCGAATTGGTTGGTGGCATCGTGAATGTGGTTCCACCGTGATGAAGTGTGGTTTGTCGGGCAGTTCTCCACGGCCTTGACAATGGCTCTGCCAAAGCGTTCGTGCAGTTCGGGCAGTGACGTAATGGCTGTGTTGATTCGAGAACGTCCCTTCTGCTTGGAGCTTATCCCAGTAATCCTGTAAAAAGATGACCCAAAACCATATGATAGATACTAAATCTGATGGAAAGAAGACATTAACCCTAGTAAAATTAAAAACTAAACTGAATAAAGGAGGAGCTCTCTGAAAGGACACTAGATCCTATGAAAACAAGACACCGCATCGAATGGAAAGAGAAGAGAATGCTAACGCCAGTAAAATGAGGACACAAAATCCTATGAAAAAAAAAGACGCTAATCCCTCAAAAAACAACTATGAAAAACAACTATGAAAGAACATTAAACTAAATGATATTGAATCCTATGAACGGAGAACACTGCTTACTACGTTACGGACGACACTCTATGAAAAAAAAAAAAAAAAAAGACATTAATAGCTATGGAAAGATCCACGTGTAGACTCGTGATTATCATGTCGGACTTTCTGTGGATTTATGGATACTCAGTTCAGAAGGTACCAGGTGCGCACTAGGAACATTTCGAGAGGACAAAAAAATCCCTAAACAGCAAAGCAACCAGACCCAGTTTATTTGAAAACACGCGTCCATGTTCCAGATCACTGAATTATGCAATATGCTGCAAAGCTTTGAGTCAATCTTTCACGCCCTTACAGAAAACA
>JADBJO010000719.1:491885-506885 GCA_016801955.1 Conus betulinus | reverse complement strand
GAGGAATGAATTTTTTTTTTAAAGGAGAAACTAACCACTGTAGAAGAACACGCAACTCTGGACGAGGGGGGTTTGGGAGTGGAGAGACACTAAACCCCATATAAAAACACGAAACTCTGTGGACGAGGGGTGGGATGGGGTGGGGTGTGAGATGGAGACTCTAAACCCCGTACAAAAACACGAAACTCCGTGGAGGAAAGTGGCGGTGGGTCAGATATCGAACTTTATATGAAGAGGACACAAAACCCTCAGAGGAAAGAGATAGCGAACCTTCTAGAAAGAGAGCAGGAACACTGGAAGGGGGAGGGGGGGGGGTGGATGTGGAAAAGACGCTTTCTAAAAAGATGACACTGTCATGGACGCCTTTTAAATTCTTTAGTTTATACATAAGGGATTGTTGCTGACAGGCAGTGTGTCAGCTTTAGCGTATGTGGAGGTTAGAGCACAGAGGTCATGCTCTCAAGCGTGTTTGACTGTCCCCTTCAATTAAAAAAAAAAAAAGCTGAATGTGAGGGGCACGCGAGAGCGAACGTGTGTGTACAGATGATACGGCGCGCGTGTGTGAGTGTGCGTTGCCGCGCGGCTGTGTGGTGTGTGTGTGTGTGTGTGTGTGTGTGTGTGTGTGTGTGTGTGTGTGTGTGTGCGTGTGTGTGTGTATAGGCGCGCGTGTGCGCGTGGGTGGTTTTTTTTTTTTTTTTTTTTTTAGATACCTGGCCAGAGTTTCAGGCCGGATTGTGTTGCTCGTGTTTTTCTGGCAAGTCGGCATTCTCGAGATGTCCCTGGGTGGGACTGTAACTGTATTCAGACTTGTTGCAATCTTGGGTTGGTCGATCTTGGGTTTTGGTTAAGCACTCGATTCGCTGGCAGCCGAGTGGTAAGGATCCCCATCCTTGGGTAGTGGGCCTCTTTTGTCTACTTCATCGTAGCGCTGCAGCGGGGGACCTAGCCGTTCGCTCGGCCGAAGGAAGCCGCTGGTCTTCTGTTGGGATCTCTATCCCTACCCACTGCTACCTCTCCATTGGGTCGTCCAGGACCTGAAGTTCCTTTCGGTGGGGACTGGTTGGTCGAGTCCCGTCTTCCGTCGAGACTGGGGGCTGGCCGGCACTTCCTTTTCTGACCACCCGCCGTTCTGGTAAGAATTATTTCTGTATATAGAGAAAGTATTTTGTTATTGTGAAACCACCCTTTTCGCAAGTGAAAGAGAGAAAAAAAAAAAAAGTTTTTTTTTTTTTTTCCCATTCCATCCTGCTTGTAAAAGGGTGTGTAGTCGAGGCGTGTAAGCGAAGCGCTCTCGAATAGTTTTCCGCCCATTCGGAGTGTTCCGATTGTGATTTATGTACTCCGACTCTATTTCTGTTTTTCCTTGCCCAATTCCTGAGTGATTTCTGGGGTAAGGAGAAGCTCATTTCATGGTTGTAAAAAGAATTCCGTATCTTTTGTGGCACCAGGACTATAGGGGTTGTTTGTCTTTGTGCTAGAATGGTTTTGGGCGCTGCTGTTAACAAGGAAGGATATATATGGATGGTTGATTTCTGACAGCCCAGAAGTCTTGCTGGATATGTTGGTGCCTGACTGGTGGAATTTATTCTTATTTTAAAATATTTGTAATTTAGAACACAGACATGCGAGATGGATGCGGACGTAAATAGAGTGTTCAAATAGGGTGTTCATCCGACTAATATTAAGTCGGAAACAGGGACCTCCCATCGCGACGCCCGCGCTGGCCCGCGCTTTTTCGTATTGTCTGTTCCTGTCGTCGTCCTGTCTGTCCTAATGTTTATTTTTTTTATGGATGGACGTATGAAAGGATGAACGAGGGAGGGCTTTTTTATTTTTATTTTTTTTTTTTTTTTGGGGGGGGGGGGGGAAAAAGGGAGTTAATTTCTATTTTCACACATAGAAAACAAAACTGGGGAAATCTTTTTCTAAAAATTAAATGTAGATTTCAAATTATATTTTAACATAAAGAGTAATTAAGTGATAATATAAATGGTTCGCACACACAGTTTTCATGTCTTTCTTCACTGCACCTACACACATTTAGGTTTATATGGAGAATTTCTTTGAAAGACACACTGATCTTCGCCGCAGGGCGGTTTTTTTTTTTTTTTTTTTTTCTGGTCTGGTTTGGGCGCATTCCAGCGCCTTCTACCAAGGCAGGTCGTTTGAGGTCCTCGGTTACCGGGGGGCTGGGGCAGCGGGGGGGGGGCTCGGTACGCACTTTGGCGACTGGCAGCTGAGCCAGCCTCGGGGACCCTGAACCGGCGACGCAGCTGACGGACTCAGTCACCGTGGAGCAGTCCTCCAAGGGGTCTACTGCGAGACGTGGGTCCTGGACTCCCTTGACAGATGAGCTGAGTGACTTTGAGCTGTGGTGTAGAAGGCGTGGAAGCAGCTGTGTGCCAGCCAAGACAGTATGAATGGAGGACTATTTTGAATGAATGAGTGTGGATGGCATTAGTGTGAAAGGGATTGAATTGTGTTGTTGTCCTGTGAATTAATGTGTAGGTGTGTTCCTTGCTTTTTCTTCTTTTACTTGAAGGGACATAGCGATTAGTGGGATTTTTAGGGCAAACAATAGGCGGGTGACCCGGGTTCTGGGGGAAGGTGTATTGGGGTTACTTTGTCCCCTTAAATAGATAGTTTCTGGTAGGTATCTATCCTTCTTCTCTATTTCCCACCTTCTCAGAACTTGCTCCGTCGTCTGTCCTCTTTTCTTCTTTAGTTTTCCCTTGTCCCATATCTGTGCGAATGACAATGTGAATATTTATGTTAGTGTTGTCGAAATAAATGTTGTTTTGAATTTACCCCTGCGTTTCCTGGTGTCGGGAGTTTGGGGTGTCGACTGTGCCTTTCTCCACCACTTACTCCGTCTCCTTCCTAACCCCTAGGTCACTTGACCTTGACAATTATGGTGGAGATGCCGGGAAAGAAGACGTTGAGTGAGTGGTGGTAGAGTAGTAGTCGCTACTACACCATCTGCTTTACCCCACCAGGTCTCTCAGGAGGTTGTATATGTGTACTGTTAGTGGGAGGTTGGTGGGGGGGCTCTAGAGTAGTAGGGAGCCCAACAGAGCGGACCGTGTCGGGATTGTCGCGGTGGAGATTCCTGCGTTCCGCCAGGGTCGGCGGCATCCTTCCGCGTCCGTAACCGTGTCCTGTCTTGCGTTGTGGTATTTTCCGGGATTTAACTGCCGACATATTCATTTGAATTCCGAACTCCTGTACCTTAGCTCTCACATCTAGCCAGGTAGATAGTGGGGAGTAAAGCTTGGGAAGGGACAGGGGGGTCGGTATAGAATAAGTCTTGTCTGTGCAGAGGCAACGGCATCAGCGGTTGTGTTGATCAGTAGTGAGCGTGATTTGGCAGTACCCAAGACGACGACTGGGTAGCCAGGTGAGTGTAGGCAGGAAAAAGCATACGCACACCACTTGGTCGAAATTTGGTGAGGAATTTCGCGCTGGGATAATATCCCCTCTTTGAAAACAAAAAATAAGTATACACACACACACACACACACACACACACACACATATATATATATATATATATATATATATATATATATATATATATATAGAGAGAGAGAGAGAGAGAGAGAGAGAGAGAGAGAGAGTATACATCTTGTTATATTTCCTAAGTCCTGTTTTGATCTATTATATAACTCTTTTGAGTGGTTATTTCTCCTTGTGGGGGGGTTGGAAAAAAAAAAGAAGAAATTTTTCATTTCCTGTTTGTAAGTACATTTACTTCTAAGTTCTCGTTAATCTAGCTTTCTTTATATTATCTGTACGTTTGTATAAGTGAGTGGCGTGTGATGAGAATAAAAGTGTCCAGAGTGAGAAAGGCATGTGTGATATGGACTCTGTCTAGGTGTCGATCCATTGCGCCTCTTGCTACTGGTTTACATCACCCCCACCCTCCTTATTTTTTCACAGTATCCTTGGCATAAGCCTTACCTTAGCTCTCACGCTCGTTCAGTGACAGACGCATTCCGTGCGTGCAAAACGGGCTTAACGTGGGCAGATTTTGCGCCGTCCCTTTACTTTTCGTTGAGTCAGGGATTGAGTGGCCGTCGTTTGCTTCCGCATTCATCGGCGAGGGTTGCCGGGTCAATAGGCCGTCCCGTGTTGATACTACTTCGCTGCGTTTGTTGTCATATTTTATGCCGTCTCGTCCCTTTGTTTGTTTACCCGTTGTTTACCAGTGGTGTTTGGGAGCAGACAGTCCGTGTGGAAACCTATGGTCGAGGTTCGATAGCCTGCTTCAATGCTCAAGGCATAGCGACAGTAAGAGGGGACTAATAACGTTTGTTCCGTCAGCTGATTGGTAAGCTGGTTTAGACAACTGGTGATAACGTGGTTTCTGGCCTGTTTGATATTGTGTGCAGGCGGCACACTAGGGTCTTTAATTGTGTGTTCTTGTTGAAAAAAAAATTGTCATTTATCTGATTACATTTTCAGCACAAATTTGTTTGTGCATACTCCTTAAGGTGCGCTTAAGGAACAAGTTGGGGTGCTTCCTTTCTCTTGATCGCTCATATTTGCGGGTGTAAGTTGTGAACCGAGTAGGTTTGTTCTGACTACTCGTAAGGCTCACGTGGGCGGTCACACTTGGCCGTTGATTAATAAGTCGCTGATGGTGTTGATCAGGAATAATTGAGCCAGCGTTTGTTGTAATTACGATATTTTGTGCCTACATCGCAAGTGTGTCGGCCAAGTTACACACGGAAACAATCAAGGGAGACAACTAGTTTGTTTCAGTTAAGCTGTTGATTTTTCAACGTACAACGCTGTGACGTGGCACAGTGTGATTTCCGCACAGGTTTGGTGTGTGCGACTACTCTTGGTCGTAAGCCAGATAGTGTCGGAAAGGTGGTTAGACTAGTTGATCAAGGAAGACAAAGCTAGGAAGGTGACTACTGTGGTGTGGCTACGCTTAGCCTAGACAACGCACGAACAAGTGTTGTGCTCACCCATAGTTAGCGCCGTCGAGAGAGATAATTTGGGTACCTGTTTCATTGACTGTCGGGCTCGGTAGTGACTTCGGGTCTTAAAGTCAAGAATTGTCAATACTGATTTACTTTTCTGGCAATTAGGTCAGTGGATTCCAGACGTGGCTATTGTGCTTGCTCGATAGTTGAGACTAGGTTACAAGAATAATTTAGTTTCTTTCAACAGGAGTTTAGCACTTTTCCTTGCCAGATAGGGACTTGAGGTTCCCTGGTTTATAACTTCAAGTTGTTCCCCGTTGTGGAGTGTCACACTCGTTTCTGATTCTTGGGACGCAAGGTGTACCCAACCGTACTGCCACTTCCAGATCTTTTCCACACCTTCGATTTGCGATTTTGCGAAAAGAAGAGTGCTTGGTGATGGCAGACGAAAGTGATCGTCGCTTCACGCGTTCCCAGGCAAAAGTCACTGGAATTCTTCCGGTATGGGAACCCCTGTTGCTGACTACACACGCAGCCAGTGGCCCCATAACCCAAGTAGTTTCTTCCTCGAGGGAATCTCTGTCTCCAGCAATCTCTCAACCCTCCTTATATGATAGAACTCCTTCAGGACCACCGCCGTCCCCTCGGAGGCATTATCTGACCTCTATGAGTGCTGACTTCCGCCTTCGTCCTCTCTGCGCATGATGAGAGATGGAATTCAGACCTGTTCCTCCTCCTCGCTATCCAGGACCAGGATCCATGGATCCCTTTGTAATCATGAATCATGAGAATGGAGAGAGAGGAGAGAGAAGTGAAGGAGGAGAAAGAAGATGGAAGATGGAGATGGAGGAGATTAGAGAGAGAGGAGAGAGGCGAAGGAAAAAAAGAGAGAGAGAGAGAGAGAGGAGAGGAAAAGGAGGAGAGAGAGAGAGAGAGAGAAGGAAAAGAGAGAGAGAGAGAGAGAGAGAGAAGAGAAAAGAGAGGAGAGAGAGGAGAGAGAGAGAGAGGAGAGAAGGAAAAGAGGGAGAGAGAGAGAGAGGGAAGCGAAGGAGGAAAGAAGATGGAAGATGGAGATGGAGGGAAAAACGATTAGAGAGAGAAGAGAGAGAGAACGACGATGGAGAGAAGAAGAAAAATGAAGAACGTCGATTAGACAGAGAAGAGAGAAAGAGAACGCAAGAAAAATACAGGAGCAGGGACAAGAGTTTCGACTTCAACTTGAAGAGGAGAAAGAAAAAATGCGAGTTGAACTCCTGGAACAACTAGGGGTGGCCGAGAGTGGAGAAACTACCGAAGTCAAACAACTTCACACTTCGACACCAACAAGGGTGAGCAATCAAATTGTCACCCCTGCTCTTCCCTTAGCTCCCCGGTTCTTCATATGCCCATTTATAATGCCAATGAATCCATTGATAAATACATTGAGCATTTCGAAGCTGGTGGCAGATGTCTATCAACTAACTGAAGATTTAAGAGCAATGTACCTCATGGGAAATTTGACGGGGAAGGCCAAGGAGGCATTCATCAACATTCCTTCAGGAGCGACCTATGCTGAATTGAAGGCGGCTTTGCGCGTAGACTAGACTGCAAATGTCGCCTGAAACATATAGAAAACAGTTCCGAAACATGAGGAAGTCCTCAGATGAAACCTTTCATCAGTTTGGAGAGCGCCTCAAAAAGACAATGAACTATTGGTTAGAGTCATCAGGAATGGAGCTCAAAGACTGTTTTCTCCTTGAACAACTCATGAACTCCGTTCTTCTGAGCTGCGATGTAAGCTGGGCGAGAGTCAACCCAAGTCGTTCCAGCAAGCGATTGAGATCGCTGAAGCCTTCGCTGATGCTCGGCGACATTTTAAACCTATGGCTCATGGCGAATCCACCAGATCGCATGATAAGGAACCGAAGAACAGCAAGCAAACGCCCCAGATCGGAGGTGAGGGATCAGATCCATCACAGAAGAACCCTCGATTTCGGACGAAGAACTGCTTCCTTTGTCATGCCCCTGGACATATAGTCAAGAATTGTCCCCAGCGGAGCGACAAATCGAAGCCCTCCATGTCGCAGGCCAAAGTGGCTTTTGGAGAGATAGAAGTGACGACACCAACATGTCCCAACTTTCCATCGATAGTTTCTGGCAAAGTTGTGGAAGCTATCAGGGATACTGGCGCCACGTGTGTGTTTGTCGACGAGCGACTGGTACCTCCCGAGGCGCCACGCGGAGAAGAGTGCCAAGTGACAGGAATTGAGTCATCGTTCCGGGTCACAAGGTCAACAGTGCTCGTTGACCTATCTACACCTACTTTAAAGGGAAGGTGTGGGCTGTCGCTCTTCAGCGTCCAGCATATTCCCTATTGATTGGAAATTGGGTAAACTTCGAGGATGGACAACGAAAGAGTATCTGCCGAGTTACCCCCAGAAGTGCTTGGAGCCGTCGCTTCACACCATCCCAAGCCAAGAGGGAGCAAGAGTCCTTGAAGCCACTGCTCAAAACGTTGACACGACACGACTCAGTGACGTTGGACCCACAGACTGTGCGTACACTGCAGAAGGGAGACCCAAACCTTAACAACGTAAGGAATTTGTTGGGAAGCCTCCCAAGGACAAAAGAAAAAACTCTGGAGTTCATCGAGCGGCGAGGATTAACTGTGAAGGGACCCATGGCAGTCCTAAGAGACCAGTGGACCAAGGAGGGGACTGATGAAGAACCCAAGACCCAGGCTGAGTATGTACTCGACCTGAAAGAGAGAATCGCCGCAACTTGTGAGTTAGCACACCAAAATCTTAAGCAAGCACAGAAAAGGTACAAAGCCTTCTATGACAGAAAAGCACGTCACAGGTGGTTTGAGGAGGGCGACGAGGTGCTACTGTTATTGCCTCTCACCACAACAAACTAAACTCTCCTGGGCAAGGGCCCTTCAAGATCGCCAAACGTGTTGGCGATTGGGACTATGTTGTGGTGATAAGAGGGAAAGAGAAGCTGATTCACGCTAACCTTCTGAAAAGATACGAAAGGAGACGACTATGTGCTGCCGGCTTCACCCCTGTTGTCGTTGAGGGAATGGAAGAGGAACCTCCTCTTGTTTTTGACATCCCATGTGTGAGTGCGTGCAGCAGGAGGAAACATGGCAGGACGTCAAAATCTCCGACAATCTCACTCTAGATCAAAGAAAATCTGTGGAAGAACTGTGTGAACAGTTCCACGACATTCTGTCCGACGTTCCTCTTCGATGTAATTTAGGGGACATGCCCTTTGAGTTTGACCCAAGAAGAACCAGTTCGAGTCAAACAATATCCCTTGCCGCATTCCCAGATGGAAACCCGTCAAAACAGAAATCCAAGCCCATGCTACGGATGGGGGTGATTGAAAGGTGTAGTTCACCTTTTTCTTCACCCATTCTGTTAGTGAAGAAATCAGATGGGAAAATGCGCTTCTGTGTCGACTTTCGCAGACTAAACAAAGTCCTAAGTTTGACGCCGAACCAATGCCAGACACAGACAAAATATTTGCGCAGTTGGCGAGGGCCCAATACTTCACCAAATTGATCTCGCCAAGGGATATTGGCAAATCCCGATGAGAGCTGAAGACAGGGAGAAAACGGCATTTACCACACCAGAAGGACAGTTCCAGTTCCTGGTAATGCTGTTTGGACTTAAGACAGCAGGTGCTGTCTTCAGTCGCATCATGCGACTTATGCTGGAGCCGCTGAGGATGGAGCATGCTCACAATTTCATTGACGATCTCCTACTGGCAACTGAAGGATGGGAAGAACACTTGCAGTCGCTCAGGACCTATTCAGTCGGCTGCGACAAGTGCAACTGGCCGCACGTCCATCCAAATGTCAGATTGGAGAAGCTGAAGTTCCTTCCTCGGATATGTCGTGGGACGAGGTCACATGGCACCACAGCAGGACAAAGTGCAACGTATCCAGGAGGCCAGACCACCCAGGACCAAGAAAGAATTGAGATCCTTCCTCGGATTGGTCGGGTATTATAGGAAATTTATCCCGCATTTCGCCGAGTTGGCCAAGCCTCTGACGGATAGGACCGCTGCCAGGAAACCTGAGACTTTACAATGGGACGCTGAGGGCGAAAGAGGCTTTCGAAAAGCTCAAGGAAGCGGTCTCTTCTGAACCTGTGTTGCAACTTGCGGACCCGACCAAACCTTATGTGCTGCGTACCGATGCTTCCAGCACAGGACTTGGCGCTGTTTGCTGCAAGATCAAGGCAAGATGTTGCATATATGCGAGCAAGAAGCTGGTGGGAGCAGAGTTGCGGTACCACGCAATAGAACAAGAATGTCTTGCCGTAGTGTGGGCAACTCGACGGTTTTACCCGTACCTCTATGGACGAGAGTTTACCCTGGAAACTGACCATCACCCACTCGCATATTTGCATCGGATTCGTCCAGTCAGCCGTCGTTTGATGGGGTGGGCCATGGAACTGCAGCAGAGTATGGCCTTTTCTTCCGGCACATCCCGGGTAAAGATAATGTGGAAGCAGATTTCCTGAGTCGGATGACGGAATAGCTAGCCGAGTTCTTTATGGACTGACATTCTTTTTTTTTCTTCATAAAAACTACGGCGCCGTACATGTGATTCCCAGGGACATGTACGTCAGAGGCTGCTGTAGTCTGTGCCTCAGTGGCACGAGCCTTTCAGTTGGGGGGTGTTGTCACGGACGCCTTTTAAATTCTTTAGTTTATACATATGGGATTGTTGCTGACAGGCAGTGTGTCAGCTTTAGCGTATGTGTGGAGGTTAGAGCAGCACAGAGGTCATGCTCTCAAGCTGTCGTCCGTGGGGTTGCAGCATCCTGTGACTTGACTGTCCCCTTCAATTAAAAAAAAAAAAAGCTGAATGTGAGGGGCACGCGAGAGCGAACGTGTGTACAGATGATACGGCGCGCGTGTGAGTGTGCGTTGCCGCGCGGCTGTGGCGCGCGCGCGCGCGCGCGTGTGTGTGTGTGTGTGTGTGTGTGTGTGTGTGTAGGCGCGCGTGTGCGCGCGTGGGTGGGTTTCTTTTTTTTTTTTTTGCTTTTAGATACCTGGCCAGAGTTTCAGGCCGGATTGTGTTGCTCGTGTTTTTCTGGCAAGTCGGCATTCTCGAGATGTCCTGGGTGGACTGTAACTGTATTCAGACTTGTTGCAATCTTGGGTTGGTCGATCTTGGGTTTTGGTTGAGCACTCGATTCGCTGGCAGCCGAGTGGTGAGGATCCCCATCCTTGGGTAGTGGGCCTCTTTTGTCTACTTCATCGTAGCGCTGCAGCGGGGGACCTAGCCATTCGCTCGGCCGAAGGAAGCCACTGGTCTTCTGTTGGGGATCTCTATCCCTACCCACTGCTACCTCTCCATTGGGTCGTCCAGGACCTGAAGTTCCTTTCGGTGGGGGACTGTTGGTCGAGTCCCGTCTTCCGTCGAGACTGGGGGCTGACCGGCACTTCCTTTTCTGACCACCCGCCGTTCTGGTAAGAATTATTTCTGTATATAGAGAAAGTATTTTGTTATTGTAAAACCACCCTTTTCGCAAGTGAAAGAGAACAGAAAAAAAAAAAAGTTTTTTTTTTTTTATCCATTTTCCATCCTGCTTGTAAAAGGGTGTGTAGTCGAGGCGTGTAAGCGAAGCGCTCTCGAATAGTTTTCCGCCCCATTCGGAGTGTTCCGATTGTGATTTATGTACTCCGACTCTATTTCTGTTTTCCTTTGCCCAATTCCTGAGTGATTTCTGGGGTAAGGAGAAGCTCATTTCATGGTTGTAAAAAGAATTCCGTATCTTTTGTGGCACCAGGACTATAGGGTTGTCTTTGTGCTAGAATGGTTTTGGGCGCTGCTGTTAACCAAGGATGATATATGGATGGTTGATTTCTGACAGCCCAGAAGTCTTGCTGGATATGTTGGTGCCTGACTGGTTGGAATTTATTATTTTTAAAATATTTGTAATTTAGAACACAGACATGCGAGATGGATGCGGACGTAAATAGGGTGTTCATCCGACTAATATTAAGTCGGAAACAGGGACCTCCCATCGCGACGCCCGCGCTGGCCCCGCTCCTTTCGTATTGTCTCTTCCTGTTCGTCCTGTCTGTCCTAATGTTTGATATTTTTTTTTTATGGATGGACGTATGAAAGGATGAACGAGGGCTCTTTATTTTTTTTTTATTTTTTTTTTTTTTTGGGGGGGGGGGGGGAAAGGGAGTTAATTTCTATTTTCACACATAGAAAACAAAAAACTGGGGAAATCTTTTTCTAAAAATTAAATGTAGATTTCAAATTATATTTTAACATAAAGAGAATTAAGTGATAATATAAATGGTTCGCACACACTGTTTTCATGTCTTTCTTCACTGCACCTACACATTTAGGTTTTATATGGAGAATTTCTTTGAAAGACACTGATCTTCGCCGCAGGGTGGTTTTGGTTTTTTTTTTTTTTTCTGGGTCTGGGTTTTTGGCGCATTCCAGCGCCTTCTACCAATGGTCGCTTTGGGTCGCTCGAGGTCCATGGGGGGGGGGGGGGGGGGGGGGGCGGGGGGGGTGGCTCGGTTACCTGGCGGCGACAGGCAGCTGAGCCAGCAGCGGGGACCTGAACCGGCGACGCAGCTGACGGACTCAGTCACCGTGGAGCAGTCCTCAAAGGGGTCTCTACTGCGAGACGTGGTTCCTGGACTCCCTTGACAGATGAGCTGAGTGACTTTGTGGCTGTGGTGTAGAAGGCGTGGAAGCAGCTGTGTGCCAGCCAAGACAGTATGAATGGAGGACTATTTTGAATGAATGGAGTGTGTGGATGGCATTAGTGTGAAAGGGATTGAATTGTGTTGTTGTCCTGTGAATTAATGTGTAGGTGTGTTCCTTGCTTTTTCTTCCTTTACTTGAAGGGACATAGCGATTAGTGTGATTTAGGGCAAACAATAGGCGGGTGACCCGGGTTCTGGGGGAAGGTGTATTGGGGTTACTTTGTCCCCTTAAATACATAGTTTTTCTGGTAGGTATCTATCCTTCTTCTCTATTTCCCACCTTCTCAGAACTTGCTCCTCGTCTGTCCTCTTTTCTTCTTTAGTTTCCCTTGTCCCATATCTGTGTGAATGACAATGTGAAATTTATGTTAGTGTTGTCGAAATAAATGTTTTGAATTGAATTACCCCTGCGTTTCCTGGTGTCGGGAGTTTGGGGTGTCGACTGTGCCTTTCTCCACCACTTACTCCGTCTCCTTCCTAACCCCTAGGTCACTTGAAAACCCCAGACGGCGGAGGGTGGGGGAGAGACATCGAACTTTTACAGGAGGAGGACTCGAAACCTAGAATGGACTAGAAGGAAGGGCGCTGAACCTCAACAGAAAAGAAACCCGACCCTAACGGAAAGGGAATACAAAATTTTGTGGAGTGGGATGGAGATATTCCGAACCTGTTGATAGAAGACACAAAACTCAGAGAGGGTGGGGGTTGGAAGCACACAGAAACTCATAAAAGGAAGACACAAAAACCCCGGTAGTCTGGGGGAAAGAAATACACTAAACATTATAGAAAGAAGGCACGGAATCCTTTATGGGGTCAACAAATACCAAACTGCAAAGGAAGAAGTTACGAAACACTGAGAGAAGGGGGGTAGTGGGGTGTAGTGGAGGTGGTGTGTGTGTGTGGGGGGGGGGGGGGGGGGGGGGGAACGAAATAAGAGGTTTACATCGAAGTTTATAGAAAGATACGAAAAGGGGAGAACCCGGTGGATTTAAGGTAGACACTAACTCTTACGTAAAGACACGAAACCCCCAGAGGGTGGGGGGGAGTGGTGGGGTGGGCGGAAGAAAGACACCGAACCTCAAGAAAAGAAGACACAAAAGTTTATGGTGGCAAAAAAAGATACCCAACATTGTAGGACACAAAACTCTGGAGGGAGTGGAGACACCGAAAATTTGTAGAAACCGGGGGGGGGAGGTGTGTGTGTGTGGGGGGGGGGGGGGCGGGGGGGGACTTCAAACCTCGTAGGAAAAAAAGACACGAAACACTGTTGGTTGGGTGGGAGTGAAGGGGGGGGGGGGGGGGGGCACACCCACTGTCTTTGAATAAGTACACAAAACACTGGTATGGGGTAGAGGGAAGAGACACAGAAATCTTACAGGACAAGGTGGTATGTGACGAGGGACACGCCGAACTTCACGGGTGGACGGCACAATACTCCGGGAGGGGGGAAGGGGGGGGGGATGTGGTTGTTGTGGAGGGAAAGATACACCGAACATTATTTTTAAAAAATGTTAGAAACCGCAATGGTTGGGGTGAAAACAGATACCGACGAACCTTACAGAAAGAGGTACGAAATCTGAAATAGTGGGAAAAGACAGACCAAACATTACAGAAGGTGCTATTTCCCGAAGACACCAAATCCTGTGGCAGAGAAAAGAGAGAATTTCCTGGGAAAAGGATAAGAAACCGTGTGGGGCGAGGGATGGCGAGAGACAGATTCTTATAGAAAGCTAACACGAAATTTGGGTGGGGGGGTGGGGGGGAGGGGGGTTAGTAAGAAGAGACACAAAACCTTATGAAGAGGGCACGAGACCCTGAACGAAACAAAGAGCGGGTGGTGAGGGTGGGGGTGGGGGTGGGGGAACATGGAACCTTTACGAGAGAAAAGACACCGAAAATTAGAACACAAAACCCTGGGGAGGAGAAAGAAAGA
This sequence comes from Conus betulinus, assembly GCA_016801955.1. NCBI lineage: Eukaryota > Metazoa > Mollusca > Gastropoda > Neogastropoda > Conidae > Conus > Conus betulinus. The sequence continues at coordinate 493,286 of JADBJO010000719.1, read as the reverse complement.
GATGCCTAACCATGCAGAAAACAGGACACGAGACCCTCTACATGGTGAAAAAACACTGAATCGAAAGACGAGAAACCATGTGGACAGGAGCGGGAAAGAGACAACGAACCTAAAAGAAAAATGACACGAAACCCTGGGAAGCAAGGGGTGTGTATGTTGGGTGTGTGTGTGTGTGTGTGTGGGGGGGGGGGGGGCACGGGTAGAGACATGAAACCTAATAGAAAGAGGACATGCTATTCTGGTGGGGTAAACAGACATTGAACCTTATAGATATAGGACAAGAAAACCAGGCGTGGGTGGGTGGGTGCGACAGCGAATTTTATGGAAACAAGACACGATACCCTGCAGAGGATGGACAGGTGTGGAAGACGCACCAACTTCTACAGGAACAGGCCACAAAACAGAAGGTTTGGGAGAAGAGACATCAATCCTTACTGGCACAAGACACGAAACCCTGTGGCTAAGCATAGAGAACCGAACCTTATAGAAAGAAAACAAAAAACCCCGAACCTTATACAAAAAGGACATGAAACCATGTAACAGAGGAAGGGGGGGGGGGCGACACCGATGTTGCAGAATGAGCATACAAAACATGATAGGGGGAGTGGGTGGGGGTGGGTGAACACCGTATCTTACAGACGGACAAAAATGTTGTAAGGGGAAAAACCAATACCGAAACTCATAGAAAGAGAATATAAATATAGATAGCAGACATGAAAATTGCACGGGCGATGTGGAGGAAGGGGGGGGGGGGGGTGGAGGTACACACAACCTGAAAGAAGAGGACGTGAAACTCTGAAAAAAAAAAAGGGGGGGGGAGATAGGAGATGAGATGAGATATAGAGCCTTATAGCAAAAAGAACACGAAATCTTGCAGAGGAGAAAAACAGACACCGAACATTACAAGGAAACACAAACCCTGTGGACATGGGGATGGAGATGGGGATGGAGATGGAGATGGAGATGGAGATGGGGGGGATGAGATGGAGATGGGGAAGCCCCCCCCACCCCACCCCCCATTACCACCATGCAGAAAGCGTATATGAAACCTCTGGGGACTAAAAGAGATTCCGAACCTTACAAAACAGGACAAGAAACCGTGTAGAGGAAGGGGGGGGGGGGGGGGGGAGAGAGAAATCGAACCTTGTAGAAAGGAAACATGAAACACTGTGTGGAGACATCAGAAAGAGAACCTCGCAGAAACGGAGAATGAACAAGGAAACATATTATAGAAAGGGAACATGAGACTGTGGGGAGTCGCCAGAAACAGAACCTTGCAGCAACAGGGAGAATGAACATGGAACCTTACATTATATATAGAAAGGGAACGTGAGACGCTGTGTGGAGAAGTCAGAAAGAACCTTGCAGAAACAGACAGAATGAACGTGAAACTTTATAGAA
>JADBJO010000719.1:466885-479385 GCA_016801955.1 Conus betulinus | reverse complement strand
CTGAGGGTCGGAGGAGGACACACATTGAACCATAGAAAAAGATGAAACCCTGTGGGGAGAAAAAGGGATGGGGAGGTCACTGGATCTTGTTGGAAGAGAACACAAAGCATTGTGGGGGACGAGGGCGTGGGGGATGGGGTGGAGTGGAAGACACTTCGAATCTTACAGAAAGGAAACTAAACACTTGAAGGGAAGGGGGGGGGGGGGTGACACCAAACCTTGATAAAGATATGTAATCATGGTGGTGTCAACGTACACCAAAGTCTTCTGAAAGAGGACACAAAACCCCTGGAAGCAGATGGGGTGGAAGAAACACTGAACCGTATAGCATGTGGCCACGAAACCTTTTGGAGGAGAAAAAGACGCTAAGCCTAATGGAAGGACATGAACGAACGTAAGGGGGAAAACAGACACTAACCATGACTGAAAGAGGACAGGGAAGCATGGGGAAGGGGAGAATACATTACGCCTTATAAAAAGAGAACATGAAAGCCTAAGAGGCGGAGGGACTAAGCCCTACAGAAAACACGTAATAAAGAATACGGGATAGGACAAAAATTTGGGGAGGATGTGGGGTGGGGACGCACTAAGCCTTTGACACCTAAGAGGTGGGGGGGGGGGGGGACTAAACCTCATATGAGGACACCAAACAGCGACAGGGGCAGACGTGACTGGGGCGAAGAAGAAGACACTAATCCTTTTAAAAAGACATCAAATCCTGGGAAGGGGTGCGTCAAAACTTTCAAAGGACACAAAAGTCTGGAGGGGGAGCGCAAGGTGAGACACGCGGAATCTAAAAGGACACAAAGCCCATGGGACAAAGAGAACACAGAACCCTGTGTGCGTGTGTTGGGGGGGGGGGGGGGATGGGATGGGATGACACACAGTATCTTATAGAAAGAGAACTGGAAGCTCTGCAATGGTAGATGAGAAACCAAACCTTTCAGAAAGATTACACGAAACGCCATGAGAGAGGAAAAACACACCTGAACCTTACAGAAAGAGAATACAAAACCCTTTTTGGGGTGGAGGTGGTGAAAGTGAAACTGATCTTGAACCTTAAAGAAAGACACAAAACCCTGTTCGTGGATAAAGAGACACCGAACCTTATAAAAAGAAAATACAAAACCTCTGAAGGGGGAGGAGGAGGGAAACGGACACCAAAAACTTTACAGAAACTGGATACGAAAACCTGTGACAGGGAATAGAGCCACTGACCATTGCAAAAAAGAAGGCACGAAACTGCTTGTAGAGATAGACTTCAATTTTAGAAAGAGGACAGGAACCCCTGGAGGGTAGAGAGGGGAGTGAAATGCAGTGCCTCATATACAGAAAACAAAACCTTGAAAGAGAAACGACACACCGAAAGTCTTGGGGAAGGAGACACTGAAGCTTGTTGAAAGAGGACAGGAAATTCTGTGGGGAGAAAAGAAATACAGGACAAAAGCAGAAAACAGGTGACAAAACGCTGAGAGCCAGGAAGTGGGGGGGGGGGGGGGGGGGGGGGGGGGGGGTAGAGGAGGAAAGGCTGGGTGTGCCTTTGAGAACCCATCTTTGTAGAAAGATAACCCAAAACACTGTGGAGAGGGGATAAGAGAAACGAACTTCGTAGGAAAAAGACATGAAACTCTCTGGGTGCGCAAAGAGGCGGCGATTCATAAAGATAGAGGACAAGAACACAGGGGGAGGGGGGGGGGGGGGTATGAAGAGAACCGAACTTTATATTAAGAGTATATGACACACTGGGGGGTTGGAAAAGAAACGGCGAACGTTAAAGAAAGAGGATAGGAAATCCGGGAGAGGGGGCGGACACACCGATCCTTACAGAAAAAGAAGAAACCGGAGTGAGGGCGAGAGAGAGAGGATCGACACCAAAGCTTATTAGAAGACTGGAAACCCTGGAAAGGCGGCGAGAGGAAGAAATACCATGCTTTACAGATAGAAGAAAACGAAATAACGCCGCAGGAAATGAGAGACACCGAACCTTGAAGAAAGAACACATAATCCTGAATGGGCGAAAACAAAACAAAACGAACCCAAATAGAGGACACAAAACCATGTGGCGGGGGAAAACAGACACCGAGCTTCATACAATGGGGAAAAGAAACTTCTATTCTCACTGAAAGAAGACATAGAACCGAAGGAGGGTGGGGCAGGTGCCGAGGAATAGACACTGAACCTTATACAACGAGGACACTAAACCCTGCAGGGGTGAAGAGAGAGAATATTGTAGAAAGAGGACAAGAAATCTTGTGGAGGGATAAAGAGAAACGGATCCCTGTAGACATATGACACAAAACCGAGGAGGGGGGGGGGGAATAGAAGAGAAACCAAACCTTAGCGAAAGAGCGCACGAAACTCTTAGGTAAAAAGACACCAAACCTTATAGAGGAAGGGCACGAAAACCGCGGGGGAGGGAGTGCGGGCGGTGTGTGTGTGTGTGGGGGGGGGGGGGGGGGGGGGATGCGGTGGACGGGCTAACCAAATCTCATGAAAAGAGGACACAAAACTCAAGGGTGGGGGCAGAAAGTGGATAAAAACACTTATCGAAGGACATGAAATCCAGTGGTGGGAAAGAAGTCACCAAGCCTCTTAGAGGACACGAAGCCCCGTGAAGGGGTGGGGAAGTGTAAAACACCAAGTCTCATAGAAAGTGGACATGAAAACTCTGTGGGATGAAAAGACACTCAGCCTTGTAAGAAAAAGTCTGAGTGACCGAATGACGGAAAACGAATGATCCGCATCAATAGGCGGCTCGTCATTCGGCTCAACCCAGGTAGGGAGTCCCTTGCATATAAATGCGAGTGTGAACTGTAAAGCGCTTAGAGCTTGATTTCTAATCGAGGATAGGCGCTATATAATGACAATAATGATATAATCTGAAAGAAGATACCAGGTACTAAACTTTATTCAAGAACAATGTAGGCCCACATCAGCCCACTCGACTGTGAAAGAACAGGCACACTACACTGGAAAAAAAAATGGAGTTATGAGAGAGGATGAGAAGAACAAGACAGAAGACTACTTAGCTGCATTCTCCGAGTTCGCTCGTCCTGGTCTCTATTTTCCACGGCCGTTGATGCAGGAAATCTTTGGTCCTGTTGAAGTAAACCATATTTTAACATCTGATCTCACAATCAAAAAAAAACAGTTTGAAGGCATGGTGAAGTAAAAATGAACGCACTTAACAAAACGTGAAATAATGTACATTTGATACAACCGCAAACGGACCCTTGAATATTTGATTTTTTTTTTTCACACATTAACAAGCACAAAACAATACCTATCCGGGCAATGGTGTTTTGTGCATTACTCTACATCATCTGCTGAGGTATACGTTTGTCAAAAATTCACTCCGTTTTGTCGGACTGAGACCTGAAGTCTGTTTCAGAATAATACAAGTCTTTACTTGTCCAAGTGGAGCAGCATGCGAGTGCGCCTCTTCGTTCAGGCCCTCCAAACTGGACGCGCGTCAAGGTCCATTCCTTGCTGATCGCCACAGAAAAAAAGTGTAGACTGCCACTGCAGGCACTGCAACAGGACCAGACAATGTATCAGTGAATGAGATTGCTGGAATGAGCAGCGTGGGAATACTACCGAGAGGTTAATACATAAGTGTAAATGGAAACAAACACTAGACAGGAAAAGGAGACAAGACAGGACAATGTAGAAACAGATGCGGAATGACGGTGATGTATCATATACAAACGGCGGCAAATCATTGAAATCGGATACTTAACTTGAAATTATGAATAGGGCTCGAAAACGTAAAGAGTCAAAACGGAATGTGGGGAAAAAAATTAACAGCAATTCTCTGGGTACATGGACTGGTTTTTAGTCTGATGGAGACCAACACGTCATATGAGACTGGAAAAACTGCCAACGGTTTCTGATTCTGAAGGTTGTACAGGAGAGATCGATCGATGCATCCTCTTTAAATTCTTTGCTTTCGTGTGCAGAGCGTGACGGCACTGCCAGTCACTTGGGACCGTACATATAAATCGTCAGAGGTAGAATATTGCTTGAAGGCAACATTGTGCTTAAAACGTCTTTAATCACAGTACTTTTTCACGAGGGCGATTTCGCCCGAAAGTTAGATACACCCTTGCTCAAACTAGACATCTATGCAACGGGAAACTGGAAGAAGAGAGAGGAGAGAGAGAGAGAGAGAGAGGAGAGAGATGGGGGAGGAATGAGAGAGAGGGAGGGAGTCGGAGGAGACGGAGAGATGAGATTGACTTAAACGAATAGAGGTTGTATAAGACTCAAACAAGTAAGATGCGGTAACACCGTTGTGCGAAGCAAATTTTCGGTTTTATTAAAACCTTATTCAGGCTAAAAGGTTGGCCACAGCTCTCTGAACACGCACACACACCACACATCCAAATCCATGTCACGTAAGGCAGAAGCTGAAGTTAAGTTCAAAGAGAATTAAAACACTTTTTGCACGAGCATATCGTCGGTGGGGAGGCAGTGGAAAAACATGTCAGTGGCTCCCACACACACACACAATCACACATACACACACTCACACACACACACACTCCACAATCACTCACACACACACACACACCATACACACACACACTCACACATACACACACTCACACACACACTCACACATACAACACACACTCCACAAACACACACACACACAACACACACCCCCTCACACATACACACAACGCCAACACACATGCATCAACCCTGGCGATCTTTCCCATATACCCAACATCAAACACCATTCATCGAACACACACACACACACACACACACATATATATCGATATATATATTATATATTGTATTATACACACTGCATCAAACCCTGGCGATCTTTCACACATACCCAACATTCAAACACATTCATCGCCACACACACACAAAATACACACGCACAGACAATGTATGCGCCTGAGCGCATCCAGATAAGTCAACACAAATATACAAATGTAAGGCACAGTGCGCCGTGGAGGGGGGAAAAGAAAGAGAGAGAGAGGTGAGGGGGGGGGGGGGGAGGAAGAGGGGGGGAGAGAAAGAGAGGGTGAGATAGAGAGAGAAAAATGGAGAGAGAGAGAGAGAGAGAGAGAGAGAGAGAAAGGGACACAAAGGAGAGAGAAGGACCGAGGTGAAGAGAGAGGAGAGAGAGAGGAGGAGAGGAAGAGTAAAGAGGGAAGAGAGAGGAGAGAGAAGAGAGGAGAGGAGAAAGGAAAGGAGAGGGGAGAGAGAGAGGAGAGTGGAGGAAAGAGAGCAGAGAGGAAGATAGAGGGAGAGAGAGAGGAGAAGAGAAGAGAGGAGGAGGGAGGAGAGAAGATGAGAAAAGAGAGGAGGAGGAGGGGGAAGATGAGGACGGAGAGCGCGAGAAGAGAGAAGAGAGAGAGGGAGGGGGAGTGAGAAGCGAAGAGGAGGGGGAAGAGAGAGAGAGACCAGGAACGACTAGAGAAGAGGAGACGAGGAAAGAGAGAGGAGGGAGAGGATGGAGAGAGGGAAAAGAGGGAGAGGCATAGGGAGGAGAGAAGAAGTTGAGAGAGGGAAAGAGGGGAGCGAGAGTAAAATGAGGGAGAGGAAAGGAGGAGGAAAAGAGTGAGGGGGGGGAAGAGTGAAAGAGATGTGAAGAGAAGGCGTGGGAGGAGAGAGAGAGAAGAGAGAGAGAGAGAGAGAAGAGCAGAGAGAGAGGGGAGACGAGGAGAGAGAAGAGAAGGAGATGAGGGAGAGGAGGGGGGGGAGAGAGGAAGAGAGAGGGGAGAGAGAGAGGAGAGAGGGAGGAGGAAAGAGGGGAGGAGGGGAAGGATGGATCGAGGGGAGGGACAGAGGAGAAGTTAAGGAGGAGAGAGGGAGAGATGAAGGAAGAGCAGAAAAGAGAGGTTGGTAGAGATAGGAGAGTGTTTAAACAAGAGGAGGGACAGAGAGAGGGAGAAGAGAGGAGAGGGGAGAAAGAGACTAGAGGAGGACAGATGACCAAGAGAGAGAAAAAGAGAGAGCGAGAGAGGGAGGAGTGAGGGGGAAAGGAGAGAGAGAGAGGAGAGAAAAGAAGGAGAGAGAGCAAGAGGGGACGTCAGGGATGAGGGAAAGAAGAGAGAGGAGGGAGAATGAGACGGAGAGAAGCCGAGAGGGAAGAGAGGGAAAAGAGCCAAGATGAGAGAAAGAGAGGGAAAAAAAAGAGTTGAGGGGAAAAGATGAAGAGAGTTGGGAGAGAGGTGGAGGGGGGAGGGGGGGGGGGGAGAGAGGAGAAAAGAGCGGAGGAGAAGAGAGGAAGAGGGGGAACCGAGAGGGGGGGGAAAGGGGAGGATGGAGGAACAGAGGTGAGAGCGAGAGAGGAGGTGAGAGTGGGGAGGAGAGAAGAGGAGAAAAATATGGGGCTTGGAAACGGGTATGTGGTTTGAATAAGGGCTGGAGGAATGAAGAAGGAGGGCACTAGGGCGAACAGGAATAGTGAACGGGTGGATGGGGGGGAAGGGGGAAAGGGGGGGGCGGCGGTTGAGGGGCGGTGGGAGATGGGAATGAGGAGGGAAAGGTGGTGGGGGTGGTGGCGGGAGTGGGTAGTAAGGGGTGAGGGAAGGAGAGAGAAGAGAGAGGCTGGGGAGGGAGGAGCAGGGAGAGAGGGATGGCGGAGAGAGAGAGTTTCGAGAGCAGACGATGAGAGGGGCGAAAGAGAAGACAAAGGGTTACACCGGAGTTAAAATGTGAGAAATTGAGCTAGTATCATAAAGTGTTATAAAACAAAAACAAAACGAAACAACAAAAAAAAAAAAGGGGGGGGGGGGAGAAAAAAGAAAAAAAAAAGGGTGAGGGCAAGCAAGAAAAGAAGTCTAAGGAAAAGAGGGGAGAAAGGTGGGGGGGGGGGCGTGGGGTGGGGGTTGGGGGGGGGGGGCCGGGGGGGGGGGAGGTAGGGGGGGGGAGGGATTTCTAAGGGTTTTTAGGGGTTAGAAGGAAAGAAAGACAATAAGGAACAGAAAAAAAAACGGGGGGGGGGGATATAGGGGGGGGGGGGGGGGGAGGTGGGGGGGGGGGAAGGGGGGCGAGTGGGGAGGAGGGGGGGGTGGGCCAAGGGGGGGTGGGGCAATGGGGGGCGAGTGGGGCGAGTATAGGATCCAGATGGTGGTCTAGGGACATGAGAAGGTGGTGGACAGTAATGAGCACAGTAACCAATCAACATCAACACATTCAGCATCTAACACCATAGTCCTTGGCAGCACATAACATGTTTGTCCAGAACAGGAAGCTAGCTGCACAGGATTGGTCCAGTCTAATCCCAAACGTTCAGGCCATCGGGTAGTTTGTCTTCAGTTTGTGTCGCCAGTATTTTCTCTATATTTGCGTGTTGGTGCATTTGGTTGTCTAGTTTGTTCTATGGCTGTGCAGATGAGGTCGGTCAGTGTGTGATTTTTGCTGTTGAAGTGTCTAACTACGGGAGTGTTTTTGTTTGTTTGGATGTCTGAACGGTGATGATAGAATCTGTTTTGTTAAGTTTTGCTCGTTTCCCCTACGTATTGTGTGTTTCTGCACCTAAGACAGTCTATGAGGTATATGATGTTTGTGGATTGGCATGTCATGTGATCCCTAATGGTGAACTGTTGATGAGTGCGTATGCTTGTAAATGTTGATGTAGTTTGTAAGTGTTTACATATGATGCACTTACTGGCAGAACATTTGTAACAGCCACGTGGAGCTGAGTTTGCTGGCAGGTGGAGTGGAGGAAGTTTGGACAGCAGCATGAGGATTCCCCGTTGATTTTTGCCGTTTCTTTCTCCCACAATAGGCGGAAGAGGTACCGCTTCCTGCATGCGGCGGCTGGAGTGTAGGGTCCTCATGTTTTCCTTCAGCCATCTTCCCAGGGGCGGGTTGCTAGGGTTGTGTGTCACCACATAGGGGATTCTGTGTGGTGTTATCTTGCTCTTGTAGCAGAGAGTTTCCTGCCGGGGGGGGTATGGAAGCCACCTTCATAGTGACTGCGTCGAGCAGGGGTCTAGGGTAGCCCTCTCCTGGACAGCCTCTGGACACAGCTCCTGACATCGTTGGCTGAAAGTGGTGTCACTGGAACAGATCCGGCGGATACGCAGGCACTGACTGTAGGGGATACTACGGACACAGTGTCTTGGATGGCATGAATTGAATGGAAGAGACATGTGCATCGGTGCTTTTGATGTGTGCAGGTCAGTGTGGATGCGGCTATCGCTGATGCTGACACTAACATCCAGGAACGGGATGTTGCTGGTGCCGTAGTTAGTTGGCTGTGAATTTTAATGTGGGATGCAGTTGGTTGAGCCCACTTCAGATAATTTGCATAACTGCTCTTCTCCCTCAAACCAGAGCATGGCGAAATCGTCTATAAATCGGCGCCAAATGTTGCTGTCCACCCTCCATGGAGAAGTTAAGAGGAGGCGTTGCTCCAACCATCCCATGAAGATGTTGGCCATAGATGGCGCCATAGGGGTGCCCATGGCTGTACCCAAGATCTGCAGGTAGCACTTGCCTTCGAACTGAAATACTTTGTTTCGTAGGATAGTTGGACAATATCTAGCAGCACTGTGATGGGGAGCATGGAGTCACATAGCTGTGGGGAAGAGGCCAGGATTTCTTTGAGGAATGTCTTCACCTCGGAGTGGAGGGATTGTGGAATACAGTCCTACGACGTCGATGGTAACGAAGAGGGTACCTGGTGGTAATGGTTCATAAGTGGCTTTCCACTCCTCTAGCGTCTGGAGGAAGTTTGTTGTGTCCTTGACGTAGGATGGCAGAGTCTGGACTGTGGGCTGAAGCCAGTAGTCAAGTTTCGACAGTTTTTCTGTCGGTCCGCCTATTCCTGAGAATAGAGGTTGTGAAAAAATATGTGCCGTAAATCATAAAGATATATAGCCCAAATCACAAATGAAAAAAAAAAAAAAAAATTAACAATCTTTTTTAACAATATGCCTTCAACAAACGCAATAATTTCATTTGTAGTGCACTCTACGATTTGAAATTTAACGACACAAGTCTTTTTGCCATCAAAATCAAGTATGATTGTTTCTGGTGTCTACTACTACATTCGACCAAAACCCCTTCATCTGTTTAGTTTGTGCACATACCTCCACCACTTTGTTGAAAACAGTAAAAACACACGCCAGAGAAATTAAAACAAGAATACAAATGCACACAGATGCCCATGGAGTGGGACTGATTGTATTTTGGAAAAAAAAAAAAAAAAAAAAAAAAAAAAATATCATATTCAATAAGGAAAACTGTAATTTCAGACCTACTTTGGGGCAACGAAAGTCAACACTTGTGTAATTACCTTAATAGCATTTTAAGAAGGGATCTTCGCTTTTTAGCGAATCAAAAGTTCTCTGAAACGACGTACTTTGTCAGAGTAATTAATCCCATCTCGCCTCCCTATTTGCCCCACAAACTCTGGGACTCTAAAATCTTTGAGATTCCTACAAACCAAGATTCCGGAGAGCTATCAGAAAATGGGCCCCAGCGGGCCTTGCATTGTATATTTACGTTGTGACTACTGGATGTGCACCCTGTAAAGTTCTTTGCAATACGCATTGTTAAACGTTTTCTGAACCTTCCGATTTCATTACGTCAAGTTATGGCGCAGTACCGATTTTCTTCAAACGTATCGTTTCAAGACTGAACGCATTATATGGCTAAACAATAAGACATTTCCGGTCTTTCTTGAATCCATCAGTCTGCACACCAACTGATAATAGAACTACTACTTATGCTAGTAGTGAAAATGAATATAATTACAAAATTAACAGTAATTATAATAATAGGCCCTAATAGGTAGGTAGGTAAGTTGGTAGGTTGAAGGAAAATAAAAATGGAAAGCTTTCCTTTCGTGTCTGCCATTCACAGAGAAGTTTTTCTTTTCGTTAAAAAGCTGATCTACTTAAATCTAAGGGGCACTGCGCCCTTTATTTGCATTTGGGAGATTCTAAATATTTTGCCAGCAACAAAACTGACCTTGACGTCTGACGGAAAGCAGCTCTTGTGCGAGAAGAGGGTATGAAAGGACATCCATCCCCACCCCACCCCTTTTCCCCAAATCGTCAAGCCAATGTTTGATAACTCCGAACAGAAAGCAAGCTGAGGTCAAAATGTGCCTATACTTTGAATGGATACCGGTTTCACAGATGGCACTCTAATAATATTGCACCACCTGTCAAGGCTATTCTTAAACGGCTCATGTCCGGATATAGAACTGTAGTAAGAATCCCAAGTGTGGATTTTGATTTTGTGACAAGTGACGCGAGGGAATACCAGTCTGCCTCGGTAAGGGGTACACGACGACGAGTGGGCGGCGAGAGAACCGTTACTCTGCGCGCGCGCGCGCGCGCGCGCGTGTGTGTGTAAGGGTAGGGGCGACATAGCGTGCTGACGACAGAACGTGACGGCAACATTGCGAGCAGAGATAGAATTGTGTGCGCGTGCGTCAGAGAGAAGCGAGAAGGGATAGGAACAAGAGAGAGTGATAGACGAGGAGAAGAGCTACATAGAGCGTGACAGTACAACGGAGAGTGGGTGGTGGGTGGACAGAGGGAACATTACGGTTGGTGACCTGACGTGATGACTTGTGGAGCGTTGTTGGTGGTGCCAAGCTTTCAAATCCCTAACGGTCAGTGTCTCCCCCTTCCGACACACAATTCATACTTTGGAGGGTATTACAAGGGGGGGGGGGGGGGGGGGAGGGGGGCCTTTCTTATTCGGCTTACGGACCCTTGGATTTCAGAAATCAGCAATCCATTAGCTGTGGACATAGTGGTGCCAACCCTTCAAGTAGTCCTAAAACGGTCACTCTCTCCCTTCCGGTCCGGTCAAAATTCATACCCGGGGATGGGGGGTGGGAGGGTGTTGCGGTATTATTTCCTTAGTTTCGGATTTATCGGACGTTTGGTTTCTAAATCACAAAAAGTGTATGGGGGGGGAATATAAATTTGCATGAATTGGGGTACCTTGCCTGCGTCTGGGGATGAGGGTGTGTGTGTAACTGGACTGAGAAGGATTACCCTTCAACGAGGTGTGTGGTGTGTACTGGACGAAAGGATTCCCTTCCAACCCCGCGTCTGTCCGTTGACTTTCGTGTCCGAACACTTGAAGAGTTTCCGTCGCAGGTCGTGTCCGTTTTTGTTCCCCCCCCCCCCCCCACCTTTTTGTCCGGATTAAGCAAACTTATATAAGCACTTTCAATATCAACGCGTTACCATGTTCTGGCATATTGAGGGGAACCACAGGGAAATTCCGCAAGCCCGAGTTTTAAATAAATAGCTATATCCTGGACGACCTCGGAAAAAGCAGAATTTCATTTAGACTGGGAAAGTAACGCTTGCAGAATTCAAGCTCCTTTCCGTCAACAGATTAACGTAACGTGGTAACCTTATTGTGACAGGGATACATATTGAGATGGCCTTGAGGGAAAGTATGTTTAATCATGTAACACGGGTCAGCTGACCCTGTTCCCAACCAATTAGGTTACATTCAACTTATCAATGGGGTATTTAGATTCTGGCTAAACGCGAAGTACAAACTATCGAGACACAACCCATGTTTGTGTTTGGGTTGCCGATACTCAGTTTCAGTAGTGAGGTTTTCAGACATCCTTTATCTTAACTTGGAAATGCGAGAAAGGAAGATGTTCTGACACTTCCCCCAATTTAAATTTACAACAATGAAGAGATTAAGACGTGTGGGTGTTGGTAATGGACGTGGGAAGGGGAGCGCCAAGGGGCATTGTGGAAACTGGAGAGGGATCAGGCTCGGGAACGGAAAGAAGCACCTTGTCTCATATCTCTCCAATCTTCGCATTAACCTAATAAGGGCGCAAGAGGGGGTGTATGCATGGGTGGTGCAGATAGTGTAATTTGAAGGTGTTGGCTATGGCGACCCGTGGATCGAGAGGTGGGGGCAGTTTGAATTTCCTACGATTTTAACATCAAGAGAAAGCGTAGACCAAAAGGAGGTGAGGATGGTGGTGGAGGAAGGATGTGGAACGAGCAATAGTGAATTGAACCAATGGACTGGGGCCGTAATGACCCCCCCCCCCCCCGTACCTCTCTCTCCCCTGCTTCGTTGATAATTAGGATTATTACGGGGGGCGAGAGAAAAGGTTTATTCCTACTTGTGAATACACACCTAAACAACAGATACACTACTACCTCATCTAATTAAAATTTTAAAATCGTTTGCACTATGGAGAGGAGGGGTGTGTGCAGAAAGGAAAAAACAAAAGGGTGGGGGGGGAGAAATTCTACCAGCCTGAGCATGACCAGAGGTTAGGTCTCAAACAAGCAAGTCTTAAGTACCTGATTCCAGTTTTCATGGATTCCTAGGGTCACATTCGCAACATTACTACGGATCACCTCCTTTCCTCCAGCAAACATGAAGTTTAGTGGCCCCTCACTTTCGACACTAACTCGCCTCCGAATATTTCTTTCTGGTCATGTTTTTATCTTTTCTTCAAAAATCATTTTGAACCTTCGCCCCCCCCCCCCCCCCCCCCCCCCCCTCCGCACCAA
>JADBJO010000719.1:444385-461885 GCA_016801955.1 Conus betulinus | reverse complement strand
TATGTTCAAGTGTTTTTTCATGGCAGACAGGCCCTTTCTGCATTTAAGTACAATATTCTCAACATGCTTCTAAAGTTTGTCAGTTGATTCAATTAGTATTCCATGAAGGAAACTAGTATGGGTAATTGTTCTGATGTCTTGTTGTTGAGATGATAAGTGATTGGTCGTTCTTGATTTTTTATTGTCCTGAGTGTTGTTTATCTTGCCTAAAGAAGACCTAAGAGGTCGTTCTTGATTTTCATTGTCCTGGGTGTTGATTATCTTGCCTAAAGAAGACCTAAGAGGTCAAAGCATGTCATATTTTTTCTCTATATTTGTTTGTCCATGTTAACCGGTGGAGTTACTTTAAATTCCTTTTAAAGTTTGTTTCAATTTCCGCTTGCAGTAATCCCACTTTTTTTTTTCTGCCCCAGCCTCTACGCTACCTCAGAGGCAGTGCACCCACGCCGCTCATTCCGACACCCCGTCCACAGCCACAACCCGGTCGGCCCCGCCGCCCCCCCGGCCCCGGAATCCACAGGGAGCAGTCAATGTCAAGTCGTCAAGAGGCAACCCACAGGAGGAGACACTGCACTGCTGCTGAGTCACTTCGGCGGTGTTCAGTGGCTTCTGTTCTGATCTAACATACGCAACACGCTCAGAAACGCATCCATTAAGTGGATAAAACTCGACTGTGTGTGGTCCCAGTCTTCCCAACTGAGTCCACAGCAAACTCAACTCTGGGTAGGAGCCGGTCGGGGCAGAAAAACCCACATGACTCTGATGGGATTCGAACTCACGACCTCCCAACCGGAGTCCGCGACGCTAACCACCTCGCCACGGGTAACCCCACTTTCAACCTACTATTGTTGTTGGAAGTGCAGACCAATGTCTGGGTTTTCGTGGGGCTGATGAATGATTCAGTTTTCTTGACACCACTTAGCAATGTTGTTCAACTGCTGCTGAACTGCTTTCGTTCTTTCTTTAGCATTCTTTGATGTTTTGTTGATCAGATCGTCATCTGCTAGTGTCAACACTTGAGCAATTCTGTTTCTGTTGAGGTCTGCAAGGCATGTAATGTAAACATTGTATAAAACTGGGGAGAGAGGAGAACCTTGCGGTAATCTCATAGAAAGTTTATGAGTTTCAGATGTCCAGTCTCCAAATTGTAGGGAGTGATTCGCTCCTGAAGTACTGCTGCAATCCACCATGTAAGTGTTCTGCTGACTCCATAGTCGAGGCGAGCTTCATGAAAAGCGAGAACTGGACTTTGTTGTATGCATCTTCAAGGTGTATTGCAACTGCAAGTGTTTCTTCCTTTACTTCTTCGTATACTTCGTAGGCAAAAGCGGCCGCGTTTTCCCTTGTACTTTTCCCTGTTCTGCCGCTTCTTTGATTTGGTGAGAGGATCTGTCGACTTTTCAAGGTCTCAAGAGGGTAGAAATAATCCTAGGTATGCTTATTATATGGAAGGTGTATTGCTTGAAGAGACTAATGCTGAAAAAGACCTAGGAGTGATAATAGACCCTGATTTATCATTTGATAAACACGTTAATGAAACCATTAAAAGAGCAAATAGACCAGCAGGGATGATTGTAGGCAATATTCAGTGCAAAGATAGTGAAGTAATGGTTCCATTATTTAAAACACTAGTCAGACCGGTTATTGAATATGGCAATGCTGTATGGACAACAAGTTTGAAAAAACACAGTAATCCCATCGAAGATATTCAGAGAAGATTTACAAAAAGGTTAGTAGTATGCAGAAGTATACATATGAACAAAGGCTTCAGTTTTTAAAATGACCAAGTTTGGAATACAGGCGCCTACGTGGCGACATGATTGAAACTTACAAACTTACACCTGGATTTTATGACATTAAAACCACTGGCATATTATTTCAGTTGAATACAGAATCTAAGCCTACAACTAGAGGGCACCTGTTCAGACAAACACACAAAGGAAAAAAAAACCTAAAACTTCAAAAGCTGCAAATTTTTTCACTAACAGAATTTTTAATACTTGAAATAACTTGCCAGTCAATGTTGTTGTAGCAGAAACGGTTAACACTTTCTTTCAAAATTGTCTTGATAAACACTGGATACACCTTATGTTTCAAACAAATAGTGACTTGCATTGTTAAAACCACGCATGTGCTCTATAAAAGTGCAAGAATAACACTAAAATCTTCCTCGTTAAAACCATATAATTATCCACATTGAGCTAGCTAAAGGCTGAAAATGCCTAATATGCCACCGATATGATATGATATGATGAGACCTTGATACCTTGCCGAACAGCTGTGGAAAAGTGACCGAAATACGTTCCTCTCCTTGTCTGTGACATGGGTCATAATGAGCATGAAGAGCTTAAAGATAAGTTGGTTTCAGGTCTTAGCCCACAGACTATTTGTGGAAAAATTGGGGTGATTTTTACTAGCTATATTTCATGCCAAGTTGATTCCCCACTGATCTGTCCGTGCTCTGCCGCGCAATTTATAACAGAATTGATCCCAATAAATGTTGGCGTTTTCTGCAAAGATTTTAATGATAAAATTTACCACTATAGGAATGCCGTATGATACACAGTGGAAAATAGCTTTCTTGGTCATCACTTCTACGTAGGGCCAACTCTTTTCTCGGTTTGTGTACATAGTGGCAAAAAGATATGATCTTTCAACTTCCGTTTTTTCTTTATATCTGTTTCCGGTTTCTGGCCTTTCCACGAGGATACACACAAAAAAATGCAACAAAAAGAACAGCCGCTGACGTCTCTGAAGACAGTGAATCTTCACAAAAACGACCATGCTTTCCGCCAGTGTCAGCTGAAAAGCTTGTAAGTTTATGACTTACGGGCCACTTTAATGAGTTCATCTCAGATACCTAGATTGAATTGTAAATCGTTCTTGTGATTGTCACCGTGACGTATGAGTTGCTTTCGGTGTTGCAATGACAGTGAAGGATATGTGACAATAATATGAAAATTTCTTTAAAGTGGATTTGTACTTTTTCAGTGTACTATTCAAGCCATGCAAAGAAGAAAGCATAGAATGTATGTAGACACAGAATCGTTTTGTTTCCTATTTCCATGTTATTGACTGATTTCTTTACAAGTACTCTGTGAGAGAGAGAGAGAGAGAGAGAGAAAATTGCCACAATACTTCATGTAGCTGACTAGCTAGCTGTCGGTGATGAGCATACAGTAATGTACATGGATTGGGTTCTATTTAGTGAAGCTGTGTATTACTTGTGAATTTGCTGCACATAATGAAGAAGACATGACTTTGATTTCTCATGTAACATGCACAACACTTGTTAGTAGAGATACTGAACATTGACCATGTGAACTGTTGCTTTTCAGGAAGGAACAAAACAAATGAGAAAAGTCTTTGTTCCTTTAAACAGACGGTCACCCCTGCAAAACAAATGGGCAGAAATATTTACTCCCATTGTGGAACAGCTCCATCTGCAAATCCGATACAATTTAAGGACAAAATGTGTGGAACTGAAGGTTTGTCTTTTTTGTATAATGCAGACAAAAATAATCTTTTTTTTCTTCTTTTTTTTTTTCATAAAGCGTTGAATTTTGTTAGTAAAACTGTGGATCAAAGAATGTCGTTTTATTTTCATGTCTGTTCTGAATAATTTCAGACAGAATCAGACAGTGTTAGATTACTGCTGCTCACAAAGGTTACATTATATGATATGAAACACAGTTGCAGTGAGTGCTCTCTCTAGTTTGAGATTCATGACATGAGGCTTTTTTTTGGTCACATAATATTTGTGCATAGTGATCCACAGACTAACTATAGATAGAAGTATGATCACATTGCACATATGAAGCACACAGCTGCAAGAATGTGTTTTTACAGGCAATTGAATTAATATGTATTCCATTGCGCCTTTTTAAGGATGAAATGAATTTCTTATCAAGGGGTAGAAGCCTAGACTACAAAGTCAGCAAAGTGCCCCGAGTCCCAACATTACTATAGTTTGGGAACTGCTTAATAACTGCTGAATGAGGAGAACAAGTATTCGTGACCTGCCTGCCTCTGAGACAAATGAGAGTAGCATGTTTTGTTTAATTTGATGCACGAACTGTTTTCAAAATGCTTAAAAGAAACAAGAAAGAAAAAGGACTGAATGTGTTACAGTATTCATGAGTAAGAAGCTGGTCTATCAAGGCAAGAGTGACTGCCCAAGCACCCAGACAAACTGGTCATGGGTTTTCCTTTTGTCACTTTGTGCAAACTAGTCCTTAGTTGGTCAGAAGTGAAATACCAGTAAATTGAGTAATGAACGACTATCCATTCATCACTGTTTTTTTTTGTTTTTTTTCCATCTTTATCAAAGGAACGGGTATATTGACATGTCAATAAATAACACTGCTTTATTTTAGGAAGAAAACATGCTTGCAGTGTATTCTAGAATAAACATTTGGCTTGGTATTTGGAAATATTGTGACTGGCAATGTGGCAATAGCCATATTTATAAAAACTAAATTGTCCTGTATATGAGTTCATTGTGGAGTCTTTGTAACCTTTTCATATCTGGCAGTCTGTGAAATTGAAAAACGAAAGTGATATTTTATTTGGAAAATTTTGAAATGCTTGTTTGCATGTTTAATTCGGTCGGTATTGTGTGTGTGTGTGTGTGTGTGTGTGTGTGTGTGTTTGTGTGTGTGTGTGTGTGTGTGTGTTTTTTCAGACGTGTGCAGAAACCAAATCAGCATCAGCTCTACAGAAGGCAGCTGATTTTGTGAAAGCTTTTGTGCTCGGCTTTGATGTGAATGTAAGTATGCCATCATTTGGTACTGGTTTATATTCAAAATGAGCACAGTATTGATTTCGTGTCTTTTCTTTAGTTAGTGATTGAAAAAAAAAACAAACAAAAAAAAAACAAAAAAAAAAAAACTGCTTGATTAAAAAAAAAAAATTTTCTGTATGTCTGATTTTGATTTTGATTTGTTTTGACAAAATTTCTTAACAAACATAATTTATTAGGATACTTTAAACATCTTATTATAGTGGCCCTATATTCATAACACTGTAGTGGGATAAACAGCGCTAAACTGGTACTCAAGATCTGATCAGTGCTTTGGGCTAATGCACAAGTCAGACATCTGCTTAGTCATACCCATGAGATCCACTTCTTCAGTCCGTTCTTCTTAGGTATTAATCTATTAATCTATCAGCTGTAAATCCTGCACACTGTGATCTTATAGTTTACCAGAAGTAGTGTAGCATATATCCAGACTAGTACACATGCAGTGACACTATCTTACTGAAACTGAAACTTTTATTTTGATTTCTGCCCACTAACATTAAAGCTTTGTATCACATCATGCTCTCTCTTTCTCTCTTTCTCTCTCTGTGTCTCTGTCTCTGTCTGTCTCTGTCTCAGTCTCTCTCTCACACACACACACACATGCACACACACACACACACACACACACACACACACACACACACACACACACACACACACACATATACACATGCACACACACTACAAACACTACACACATACTGACCAGTAATCTATTGTTTGTCTAGGAACATCAAATTGTACAGATTGAAGTAGAAAGTTCACACAGGTTTCTGTAGTTATCGTTTTTGTTTCTTTCTGTTTTGTTCTTATTTTAATTCAAGAATAATCAGAGCAGTCCCAAGGTGGAAGGAATTCAAAATAAGATTAAACTTTGTTTTGATCAAAGTTCAGTACCTTTAGTCATCTCTAGTTTTGTTTAGAAAATTTGTTTCTTCTAATTTCAAGCGAATCTCCCTCCTGAGCATTGTCAAATGCATGCTTAAAGTGAAATGTATGACTTCTTCAACTGAGAATGAATGGAAATATGTGTGCATTGAGGATCTCTGTGTTGAATATGTATTGTTGTTGTTTGTTTGTGACGAGATAGTATGAATGGTAGGTGGGTCCTCTAGGGGAAGGACTTGGAATAATTTCTCAATGAGAATTATCTTAACATTTCACCTACACCTTCTCTCTTACTAGTGGTGGAAGGAGCAAGTTTCAGGTACTAGTCATCAAAGAATTTTTTATTTTGCTCCGGGACCTGGGGGGTGGGGGGTGGGGGGGGGGAGACAGGCAATTGTCACAATGCAATTGAAATTTTTCTGTGTTGTAGTGGGGAAGAGGGTTGAGAGGGGAAGTGGGGGTAGGCTGATAAGAATGTAAGGCGTCATGCGTTTACCGTGACACAATTTTTTCCTTTGTTATAGATTGTGTCAGCCATCCTGTGCAGGCAGGGTGGGGGAGGGGGGGGGGGGGGGGGGGGTTGAGAGGGGAGAGTGGGCAAAGAGATTTGAAATCTATTCTTTGGTTTGGGGTTTTAGTGGGACTGATTGGATGGTTTTGTCAAGCGTTTCGTCACATTGTTGTTGTTTGTTGCTGTTTGTTGTTTTTAACAGTTGTATTCACTGTAGTCGTCAAGTGACAAGTTAATGAAATTCATCTTCAGTTATACCGTTGTTGCCATTTCTGTTTTGTGAAATATATGTTTGTAAGTGTGTGTGGGTGAGAGAGGTTTTCACACATGACATTTGATGGCTAAAAAAAAAAAAAGAAGGGGACAAAAGATTAAGTATAGAGAAGAAGGGGTGATGGGTAGATGGAATGGTTGGGAATGACTCAATGAGGTGAATGTGTGGGTTGCATATTGGTGCAAACTGATATAAAGTATGACTGTATCAGTATGTGCATGTACAGGTGTGAACAGAAATTATGACTTTTAAGTTTAACTGCTGTTTGAAGTAGTTCCTTGAGCTTGACACCAGAAGAAGTAAAAGATATAAGTGTACCAGCAGCGCTGCTGTAGCTTCATGTTTGCAGAGTGATGGCATTTAGTTACTACCTTTTACCATGTGTTGCTGATTAAACTGAGTGATGCTGATGTCTGTTTCTATGTGATACAGGCATGGTATATTTTTCTATGAATTTGTGGAAATCTGCGGACCCCCATCCTCCCCCCAATAAGAAAAAAAGAAAGCAAAAAAAAAAAAAAAGAAGAAAGAATCAAAAGCAAAAAAAAAACTTCCTGAGACAGACAAAGCCATTATTCTCAGTGCATTTGACTTGAGGACGTTTGCTCCAGGTCTGCTGTTGGACTATTTTGGTGAATGTATTTTTGTGACTTTGTTTCGCTCAGTAGGCTGGCTCTGGAAGGATGTTGAAGTTGAAAAATAAAAATGGCCATAGCGAACAGAGACAGTTCAGCTGAATTTTATTATTGAGAAGATTAATATTTATGTGCCGAACAAATGAAATTGGAAAGGCATAACAAGACCCACAACATGAAATATTTCAAGATGTTGGAGGGGGGAATATGTTTTGTTGTTGGTTTTTTTTTTTGTCCAGTTTAAGTCAAAATTGCATAATATATTCTGTATCAGGGGCTGTTGCTCCCTGACCACAAAAAGGGGTTCTGTCCCTTGATTCAGCTGGACCCTTAATACATTTTCACCATAGAACATGGCCTTTTCTTCAGTTCCATGGCTTCTGTATTTTTATGAATACATCTAAAATTTTGATGCGGTTTCTGATAATGCCTCTGCTATAGTAAGCATTTACATATTTGACGCTTTGCTGTGTTTCTTCCCATGTTGATATTTTGCTGAATGTATTTTTAGATCTTGTTGTCGTTTGTTTTCATGTCTGACTGTGGGTCTGTTATTGCACAGGATGCTCTGGCCCTGGTGCGCTTGGAGGACCTGTACATCGAAACATTTGATGTGAAAGATGGTGAGTGAGTGTGTGTATATGTAAGCATTACTTCCAACCCCCATTTTTTGTATGGAATTTCCCTGTTTTAAGAATAATTCCCCAAATTTTGAAATTTGTATGAAAATCCAGAGTTTTGAAGAAAATTTTTAGATTGTGCAGTTTTTGAAGTTTTTGTTTGTTTTATTTTTTCCTTTTTTTTTCTTTATTATTAAATAGGCATGGTGGTGGCCTTTAATGCTGAGTTCTAGGCTTGGGCAACTCTGCAGAGGCATTCTTGTGTGGATTCATGCCTTCCACTGTAGGTAAGCGTGCTTCCCACTATGTTGTTTCGTAGTGTGGCATTAATTTAGACAGGTAAGTACGAGAGAAAAAGAAATATTATCACCAAAAGAAGCCTTCAAAAGAATTACCTATCCAAAGCCTTGGATGCCCCCCCTGCCTCCCTGCTTTTTTTTTGGAAAAAATGCAAAAACTTGGTTATAGTAGGAGTGTAACGTCTTTAATTGGACTCACAAGGGATGACCGCTCTTGTTTGCATAGCCCATTTATGAGGAGTGGTTAGCTCCTTGCTCTCTCAATTTCTTTTTTTTTTTTAATGTTATTTTTAAGGGGATCCTGATTATGTGACAATATTCCAGGCAAGTAGGGATAAGGCATTTGTTTACAAAGGAAAATATTATTTGTAAAACTGCACTTAGTAATAAAATTCTTTTTCTTTATTAAACAACTTGTATTTTCATGGTCTTTGTTCTGGTCTGTTTCAAAGTTATATGACTGTTTAAAGAAAAAAGATGTTATCAGAATCACTGTAGTTTTTCAACCATTAGAATTTTACTTCTTATCATTAAAATCATGGTTGCTACTTTGAATGATTCTTTATTACTGGAACCATTTTTTTTCATTGATTGTTTGGTTTGTATGACAGTAATGTTTTCTTATGATGACAATTTTTGCTGACTTCTCCAGATTTTTTTCTGTGACATGTTTTGTTGTGATTGATATGCTTTTGTGTGTTGCACAGTCAAGAGTTTGAAAGGAGTGGGTAGAGCCATTGAAAGGAGACCACCTGGGTAGAGCCATTGGTCGTTGCTGGCAAAGGTGGGAAACCAAGTTTTCCATTGAAAATGCCACCAAAACCAGAATTTTTGGCAGACTGGTGGGTACTTTCTGTTATTCTTCCCTAAACCCACTCCCCAATACCATTTGTGATTGTGCTCGCAGAAGGCTGGCAACTAATTAATCTTTTACTATCCATTAATCTTTTACTATCCATTATATCAAGCAGTAAAGTGCATACATTCTCCTGTTACATATAAAATCTAAATTCCGCCCATTGACCTTGGCTCTTGACTATAGGTTACCAGACTGTGGAAAACATTTGTTGCCAAATTCAGCAGTTTTACTGCTTTTGAACTGGTTATCAATGTGAGTGAGTGATACCTGGATACAAATCCTATAATCCCTTGATCTTGTGGGTTTTATGTTATCACTGCAGTAACATTGATGTGTTTTTATGTGGGGAGTGGTGTTGTTAACTTGTCCCCAAATCAGAAAATGCTGTTATTGAAGTGTTCAGGATATCAGCATTTCAAATGTAAAGGTGGGAAAAAGTCAGTTTTTTTTTGGTAATATCAGGTGATGAGATGAAGTCAGCCCTTTGAAAGTATGTGTGTTAAACATTTATTTCAAAACTCTGCAGGAGGTTTTTTTTTCTCCTTTTTTTTTTTTTGTGGGAGTCGGGTGGATGGGGAACTTGCTATGAACAAAGAATACTATCTATTTGGAGTGTGCGCTTGATGTCATTTGTTATAAAGAGTAAACTTACATATTCATGTACCGAAAACTGCAGTAGCTACGCATTTTCTTTTTCCAGTCTTTGTTTAACAGACTCCTGAAAAAAAGATTTTTAAGATACATTAGCAAACAACAACGAAAATCTTGGATTTTTTTCTTCTTCTCAACCCCATACTTGTGACAAGCATCTGACAGGTTTAGAGTTACTTGCCCTTGGAGCTTCTTTCATTTGCCCTTGGAACTTCTCCGTTACATGCACAACTCAGATTCATGGTGGATTTTCAGTCTCCCATCACTCTCTCACCAGGTCTGTCCACCACACCACCATCATCCTCCTCAGTTTCTGTCTCATCTCAGAACTCAGTGGTAGAGCGCAGGTTTTGTAATCTTGGTGGTCCTGAGGTTGTGGCTTGAAATATCGCCAGGGCTGTTTCGGTACAGGGGGATTTTTCCCTTGGAGTTAACATTGGTTCTGACTCCTTTTCCCAAAACGTGCTTTGAATGAGACTATAAGCGAGAAGGCCAGTCTGGCTGTTGGTATGGATGACACATTACACATAGCAGGCACCCTGCGTGAGAAATTGAAAGAGTGAAGGAACTAAGGAAATTGAGTGAAGGATATTGTCTGGATGACACGGGAAATGACTGAATGAAGCACCGGCAGGCAGCTCTGCAGTCAGCACTATCCAGGTAGACAGCCCGTTGCGTACTTTGAATCTTTGGCAAGGCGCTTTTATAAATGCTCAGTTATTACTATTTGTTGTGGAACATCCCTTCTGACTTCCTTCCTACCTCCACCATATTCTTGATCCCTTCCTTCCTACCCCAAGCTACTCCCTGGACTCCGTTAATTAATTCATGAACAAATGTCAGAATTATATGTTTTGTTTGACCAGGAATTGATTTCTATGAAATGAAATTTTTCTTGATGATATACATATTTTTTTATGACATGCAATTTTCCTACTTTTTTTCCAGCAAAGTGCACATATTAGGCAGTTACCACAGCATCCAAGTGGCCAGGAGAGCCATCAGTGACTTGATCATGGGTACGTCCTCATTTTCTTCATTTCAGTTTACCTTCTGTGTTTCTTGACCTTGGCTTATGTTTTGTCTTTCTCACCTTCACTTCCGGTGATCAGATTGTGCTGTTGTTTGGATGTTCGTTGTGGTGAATTCCTGTGTGTGACCAGCTTTGTTGTGCTGTGTTTCTAGGCTTTATGGATCCTAACAGCACTAGTTTAGGAGGTGACTTAGACCAAATGCTGTTGTACCCATCTCATGATTTGTCAGGTTTTTTTTGTTCAGTGGTTTTCACTGAGTGCTGACCATTGGTTGAGCAGAGGCGATGTGTTTGTATTGGCACACAAGTGAACTTAATGAAAAGCACCTGAAGTTGGGTTAGAAATTAAGGGTCAGATTGAGCTGCACTTACACACACACACACACACACACACACACACACACACACACACACACACACACACACACACACACATACATATACATACATACACGCTTCTTTCTTTTTTTTTTTTAAGTACTGATTTTACTGTCAAGAGAGACATCAGGTTTATTGAAAAAAAAAAGCAGTGATTATCTGGATTTTGAATGTTTCTGATGGGTCTGATTTAACTGTTTGAAATTGAATTGACACAGCATAGAGAACATGGGCATTAAAGCTCTCCTTTCTTTGCTTTATAGTAAGTCAACTGAGTAACATTCAGAGAATTACCACTGTCCACTTTGTGTTTGCAACTGAAGAGATAGTTTGTGGGCCTTTAAAATATTCACTCTGTTACTTGTCAGTGATGGGATTCTCATGGAATTTCTTAGAATAAAGAACAAAAACAGGGTGGATGGGTGCTGGGGAGGTGGTCATCTGCCTGCTCTTAAACTTGCTACATGAAATGAGAACACAGGGTAGTCCAGTGTTTCTAATCAAGAATACTTTTCCCCTGTGTGTATCTTTTTTGCTGTCGGACATCCCAATTGTGGTTTGCATTCATGCTTTTGAGTCTAAACAAACGAGAGCAGTTCAGAAAATTTTGGCTTCATTTTATTTCTCATGGTCCCATTTATTTATATGACTCATTTTATCTCTAAAAACTGGCATTTAGCATCACACACATGCGAGCGCATGCATGCACATATGCACACATACACACACTTATGCACGCATTCACACACACACACACACACACACACACACACACACACACACACACACACACACACACACACACACACACACACACTTTGGCTATACATATCAAGTATCATGAGATGTAGGACGTAGAATTGGTGTTGTAGTGTGACTACAACACACATTTCACAGTCTACTGGGAATCATGTGTTGTGAATTTTGCCCGTGTTGACTTGGAGTGAATGCTTTCCTACTCTTCTGCCCAAACAGTCCACTTGTAGGGTGTGAATGTTTTGTAGTTTTGATTACTTAATTCATCCAGCCAAGCAGCCATCTGTAATATTGATGTTTTCTATTACAGGGACGCCACCAGCCAAGATTTATGGCAGACTGAGAGTTCTTCAAAGTAATGGAGCATCGAGAATGTAGAGTGGAAACGTGATGTGTGTGTAAATACAGAGACGGTACTGGTGAACCTGTGATTTGTTTGTGATTTCCTGTGTGGAAGAGAGTGTCGTGAAATGTTTTGAGTGGATTGTAGAGATACCAAACAAGAGTTTGGCTGGAAGTGGAAAAATGACTGGACAAGCAAGTCTTAAAAAAAGACATGTTTGTTTCACTGTGAATAAAGTGAATCTGTTGTTTGACTGCCAGTTTGCTTGTGTCTTTTGAATGTCATCATTAGTGTTTTCACCTCATCAGCCAACATTGGCACAATAGTACTGGGCAGAATTAAATGCTCTTTCAAATCACCCAAATTATAACTAGAGACTGTACAGAATTGAAGGTCAGAGATTCTGCACACATATTTTTCAGCAGCATGTTTAGTATCATCTAAAACTGTGACAAGTGTGTTTGCCCTGTTCAGAGAAATTTCATGGGGTAATGCAGTACTAAGCCCAACTTTGGTTTTTTTGCCCACTCCATTGAGCTACATTTGCTTTCATTCTTTGTTGACACACTGAATTATGCTCCCACTTGTCCAGAATTTGGTTGGACATCTCAGTGTTCATTGATTATGTAACATTTACAAGGTCCATGAAACTTGTACAGTCACCCTGTTCATGTAAGTGTTTGGTGTAAGTAAAACAAAGGTCACGCATCACAGATAATCTTATTAGTATTCACGACTACAAAATAGACTCACGACAGTGATCAGCCCCAACCAGACTGGCCTTGCTGTACACATTCATCCATCAATTGCTAACATGGCCTGCCACATCTTGAAACTTACACTTTCAAGTGATTCTGAATATGCAGAAACAAAACAAAACAAAATCACGGTAGTTATTAATCAGAAATGTATATATAGAAACCCATCCTTCACATACAAATGGAATGGCAATATATCAAGTAAAAAGGTATCGGATCTGTCATAAGAGAAAATAACCAAATATTCTGTCATTAAGCAACTTTGATACTGACGTGTTAATAAACAACTAGCTTGGACAGCACACTCTCACTTCATGCACTTCATCAGTTAGCACAAAGCTCAATGAGAAGAACTGAAACAACTGCGACACTTATGGATCATATATTCACAAACACAAAATCTGCAACGTTAGATGTTTCAGTGGTACATTCTGGCATGAGTGATCAAATGTCGCGTCTTCTGCACGTGGTCCTCAAGGCTTCCAGAATCACCACCCAAAGGCCACACAACCATCCAGTTCCACTCTTTCAAAAGATTTGATAAAACGGCATATTTTTTTTGCTTGAACATTTCCACATTTCACATACAAATTACTCAAGACGCCAGTGAAGCACTATCTTTCTGTGGTGCCACAACATTCCTTACCATCGCAAATAACCTGCACCAGAATTACTGCAAAAAATTATTTTTCATGACCAACTCGAGGAAGCAAATTTATTTGACCAAGCACAGAGAAAAACTTGATTTGAATAAAGTAAATAAAAACCAAAACAGAGTGTTTCAAATGAGAGTAAAAAAAAAATCAAAACAGGATAGTTGGTCAAATAATTACAGATGCAAACACCACACCACCTATCTGGTGAAGGGTAATAACCACTTTTGTGCATACAAAGCAGAGGGATTTCCCAAAATTCAATGGCAACACATCACTCCGGACATATTCAGCAGACACCTTTTGTCATTTTCAGACATAATTACTCAGTCTTCACAGACTATAGGAGAATCTAATGAATATACTTGTCCAATTTTTCAAATATTGTTTTGCGAACAAAAGCAAGTATATGACTGACTCCATATTCCTCTTCTTGCTGTACATGAAGTGAGAACGCTCATAGCGCAGTTACAGAATAAAAAAATCCATGGGTCCTAAAAACATGCTCATATTCTACTCAAACTCGCACCACCTTGCATTCTGAGTCTCTTCCATATATATATGATTTATCCATTGAAACAAATGGCTTGCCTCATGCGTCCAAAAATGCCAAAGTGATCTTCATTCCAAAATTGAAAGATTCGTCGAATCCAAATAATTTCAGACCTATATCCCAAAAATCCATGGATGCATACCTGTATTTCTACTTGAACTCACACTACCTTACATTTTGAGTCTCTCTCATACATATATAATTATCCATTGAAATTAATGACTTTCCTCAAGTATCCAAAAATGCCAAAGTGATCCCCATTTCAAAATCGAAAGGCGCGTCGGATCCAAATAATTTCAGACCTATACGCAAAAAATCCATGGGTCCTAATAACATGCCCGCATTTCTACTCAAACGTGCACTTCCTTACATTTTGAGTCTCTTCCACACATTACAACGAATCCATTGAAATTAATAGCTTCATTAAAGCGTCCAAAAATTCCAAAGTGATCCCCATTTCATTTTTTCACTATGAAAACATTCTTTGGATCCAAATAATTTCGGACCTGTATTCCTACTAACAGTTTTATCCAACCCCCCCCCCCTCAAAAGACATGTACATACGCACATATCTCGATTCAGGGAAAAGCAACGAACTCTTTCACTCATTCCAATTTGGATTCCACTCGAATTCCTGCCACACAGCATTATCATGAATGTGACTCATTTTTGATAATTGGATTCAAAATCATAAACTTACATTTGCAACTTGCAAAGTAAGGCAACTGCAGGCGGAAATCTAAACGAATCCTTAAAAAAAAATAGAAAAAAGGTACTGTATCTGCTAAACATGAATAAACCAATCACAAGACAAAAACACGACACGTTTCGACCTCTAAGGTCTTCTTCAGGCAAGATCAATAACGCCCAGGACAACAAAAGTTAAGAACGAGCAATTGCATATCTCACTGAATTCGGCGCAAGATGGGCATTGATTCAACACCCATCTTGCGCCGAATTCAGTGAGATAAGTGATTGTTCTTTACTTTCGTTGTCCTCAGTGTTGTTTATCTTGCCGGAAGAAGATCTAAGAGATCGAAACGCGTTGTGTTTTGTCTTGTGATTCATTTGTTCATATTTGGCGGACAGAGTACTCAATGTTTTTTCTTCTTCTTCTTCTTTTTTTTTTTTTTTTTTTTTTTTTTTTTTACTGAACTCTATTTGCAAATTCTTCTGAAAGACATAATTTGAATACACCGCCTGATGACGTGACCTACTCCATTAAACCACTCACTCCCACTTTCCACCCTTCTCTCCCACTACACTCCTTGTCTCCCACCACTCTCTCTCTCTCTCTCTCTCTCTCTCTCTCTCTCTCTCTCTCTCTCTCTCTCTCTCTCTCTCTCTCTCTCTCTCTCCTCTCTGTTTGACTACCCAAACCCAACATGCCACTATCCTATTTATGAATAGTCTACTCGTCGGTATTGGAATGACATCACGATGTATGTAGATATGTTGGTTCGGTATTAGAATGACATCACGATGTAGCTATGTTGGTTCGGTATTAGAATGACATCACGATGTAGTTATGTTGGTTTGTCACAATCAATATGCATTGAAACGATGTCTGCTTAACAAGGACAGCTTGTATGACTAGGCCTCGGCATAAAATATTCATTCTTGAACATTCTCTCTCTCTCTCTCTCTCTCTCTCTCTCTCTCTCTCTCTCTCTCTCTCTCAAGCGTCGTCTTCTTGGTTATCTATTACCCTCGGAAAAAAGATTAACAATCACTCAAATCTCTCTCTCTCTCTCTCTCTCTCTCTCTCTCTCTCTTTCCCCCCCCCCCCCCCCCCCCCCCCCCCCCCCCCTCCCCCCCCCCCCCCCCCTACCCCCCCCCCCCCCCCCCCCCCCCCCCCTCCGTTCATCCTTCTCAACCAGAGCTAGACTTGTGTGTTCAACAGTCTATAATTCAGGAGCACAGGGATCAGGTACTATTGGAACAGGCCAGGGTTTCAAGAGATTGTGATCCTGTGTCCGCCGGGCCGGAAGCGGATCCACCAGCAATGCTCTAGTCAGATGGTAATCGAGAGGCCGAAGCCGGTAGGACATAATAGTAGGCCCACAAAAAAAAAAAAAAAAAAATCTGCTTTGTGTAATGGAGGTCTTTCCTGTAACATAGGAAGGCAACGTATCTGTTTAGTGAATATGCTTGTGTAACTGCTATCCCTAGTGATCTATTAAACACACAACAAACAACTTGAAACGAACAGCCGTGGCGAAGTGGTTATAGCATCGCGGACTCCTGGTTGAGATATATGGTTTCGATTCCCATGATCAGATCCACTTACTTGTGGGATTTTTCTCCTCCGACTAGCTCTTACCCAGGGCTGAGTTTGCTACAGGTTCAGCTGGGTAAACTGGAACCATACAGTCGAGTTTCAACCATTCAATAGATGCGTCTCTGGAAGTGTGGCTTAAATTTCCCGACCAACGCTGCAGGTGTTTTTGTATCTCTTGGACTTGCTTGATGCAAAGATGCGTTAAGAAAGTAAGCGTAGAGTAAGCTTACAGCCCTGTCATGCAGTTTCAGACCAGAATGGAAATCCGTTGCATTATCCTCATGATCCCCATCGCGCAGCAGAAAAAAAGAAAATGTCAAAAAATCTGTCATCTTTCATGCCCTGTCTTGTGGTGACCTCAATTTTGATTTCCTCTCAGGTGAGCTCTGTCTAGGTGATCGGTATCTGCCAATTCTTGAGATCTGTCGTTAGGACAGTCGTGGTGGCGCCCTCCGGGAAGAGAGCTCACGCAGCCTGGCTCCACGACTTAGAAGCAATTATTGTTGTCCGTGGGGCGGGGGGAGGGGGGAGGGAGGGGGGTTAGTAAGTAGGTTGCGCCATGCTTATGTTACTGGCTCAAAACTGGCACCACTACTAAACACTCCGAAGTGACTGCAGCAATGCAGCTTCTCCTCTGGTGAGTTGCCCCATGACAACTTGACATTGTCTGCTCCCTGTGTATTGTGGGCGTATGGGCATCGCATGTGAAAACTTAAATGCATTCTCATGCAGTAAACGAAGCTTTCGTTTATTGAAGATTCACAGCGAGAAATAGCCTACGAAGCGTCGTGGACATGGGCCCCAGTAGTGATGCTGGAGCTCTGGTGGGGACAAGGCAGGCTGGGAGGAGGAGGAGGGGGAGGGGCCCAGGTGAGAGCGTTTCCGTGACCGGGCACCCAAGCCCTTGCCCTCTTTCATATCCGCCCTTGTGGTTTCATTTCAGTGATGCTCTGAGCCTGAGTAGTGATGCTCATCTTACTTCCCTGGAGATTTGTCGGTATGAATAAATCATAGTTACATGTATTTGTAATGACATGACCTGTGCCAAGGACTGCATGTAAGACTAGGTCTTAACCTCTTAATCCGCCCATGGGTACTGAATCTCTCTCTCTCTCTCTCTCTCTCTCTCTCTCTCTCTCTCTCTCTCTCTCTCTCTCTCTCTCTCTCTCTCGAGTCAGTTGTGTGTAAGGCAGGATAAAGCAGC
>JADBJO010000719.1:424385-431885 GCA_016801955.1 Conus betulinus | reverse complement strand
GTTTTTGCTAGTAAAGGGGCATATATAATTAGTTTGAAAAAAAAAAAAAGAAAAAGGAAAATTCCATCATCCCTGTTTGTGCAGGACTGAGGACAGAGAACTGTAGAGATTTCCCACTGCCTAGGCATGCTCCATTGCAGATGGATAAAAAGGCCAACAGTCTTGGTGACAAACGTTATTGACACAGACGTGTGCACCACAAAATATGCCCCTGAGCACGATTTAGTGAAAATCTACTCCTCTAATCAAATGTGTGTAGGAGGAGACAGCATGTACATATGGGGATTAAATTTCTTTCTTTTTTTTTTTTTTTTTTTCGTTTTCAGCTGCCTCATCCATGTGCATGTAACTTCCCCTTTTTCCACCTATCTTTTTGACTCTGCCAGTCCATGAAATTTATGTTTTGTCATTCTGTATCATCTCCTGATTTTCTGCCTCTGAGGAACAGTCTTTTGATGTTGTTCAGGACATCGTATTAATTTTCTCTGATAGCAGTTTGTAATGTGTGTGCCAGCTTTTTGTTGTAATTTACTAAGTATCTAGCAATAAAGTAGAGAAAGTTGTAAACTCGTTGAGGTGGACACTAACTGTTCATTCTGCAATGTTTTTTTTTTTTTTTTTCCAAACGACTTTTAAATTCCTAGTTGTGGAATGTCTGGTGCTGTCCTTACAGCTGACTTTCACCTGCCACAGAATGTCAACAGTTTACTGCCATGTCATGACCTCTTGTACTGTTCGTTTCATTTTCAAGATGTGCGTTTTTTCTTAATGGTCACAGTAGTTTTGTGATGTGATGTGGGTTTTTTTTGTCTTGTGTGGGTTTTACACAACCCTGAGTGGCTCCATGTAGTTGGCCAGGCTTTAAGAAGCATATCTTGAAACTCAACAAGTTTCCTGGGGGCTGAAATAGCTCAGTTGGTGGAGCGCCGGACTCGTGATCCAGGGGTTGTGGGTTCGAACTTTGGTGCAGGGGGATTTTTCCCTCGGAGTTAACATTGTTTCTGACTCCATTTCCCATACAGTCATTCAAATGAGACTAAAAACCGAGGTTCCGTGTGTGAATGCACGCACAACATCTTGCACACATGTAAAATCTCATCACCAACTTTCGCAAGAGAAGGCCAGTTTGGCGGTTAGTATGGATGACACATTACACATAGCATGCACCTTCCCTGAAGATGGAGTATGGCTGCCTTAATGGCAGGGTAAAAAACGGTCATATACACAAAACTCCACTGCCTTTCTGTGCAGGCAATGTCCGGAGGAGTATCAGCTGTGTACACAGAAAGAAAAAGAAAGAAAGAAAAAAACAAGTTTCTTGTTGATGGAGGATATTGACTTTTGCTGATGTGTACATGTTGCACCGTGAGGCCTGAAGTTCAGACTGACCTGAGATCAGTGGTATTCCAGCAAAAATGGTGCAGAATCACAGTGGTTGGTTCTATGGATCAGGTAGTTTGTTTTTTTGTTTTAGGAAAATAAAGATACGGTGTTCTGCCTAGTCTGAAGAACATGGTGTCCACCATGCTGTCAGTTTTGAATGCACTGCCAACATGTTATGAGAGATTTTCTTTGTATGCATTGTCTTCTTTCTCTTTCTTAGCTGTCCACCTTCAACCAGTCTCTTGTGCCAGGTTCCTAAAACTGTTCAAGCACAGAGTTTTATTGGTTGAGGATGTAGCCGAGGCTTTTATTCACCTTTTAAATCATTGCCAGATTTTAAATGTGGGAAATCAGGTCAGAAACATTCTCATTTTAGCCCTGAGAGCTTGTCGTCTGTATGTTAAGGTAGTTCTGTGATCAGGGTCGATGGTAAACAGCAGTGCGATAGGCCTGAATAGCTCTGTCATGGCTTTGTGGAAGTCCAGCCACTTGTATTATAATCGTGAATATACTTTACTATGTTTGCAGTTCATATAAGACACAACAGCACCAAATAAGTGATCATACTTGGTGAAATGCATTTTGAAGTGTTTGCAAGAGCTCTTGTTTAATCATTTTCCTTTTTTTTTTGAAGATACTGTTTTAATTGTTGGGCAGATAGTCAAAAGGGGTGGGGGAGGGCACATAGTTAAAAGGTAAGATGTTCAGCGGCAGATATGATGGTCTTGAGTGTGAACCAGTCGTGGAGGCAGGCTTTCGAAATATGAAAACAGGGGCTGGAACAGCTCAGTTGGTAGAGCGCCGGACTCATGATCCTGAGGTGGCGGGTTTAAATTTCGGTACAGGGGGATTTTTCCTTTGGAGTTAACATTGGTTCTGACTCCATTCCCCATACAGTCCTTTGAATGAGACTATAAACCGAGGTTCCTTTTGTGAACACACGCACATCTTGCACACAGGTAAGATCCCATCACCAACTTTCGGAAGAGAAGGCCAGTTTGG
Organism: Conus betulinus; assembly: GCA_016801955.1. Classification (NCBI taxonomy): domain Eukaryota; kingdom Metazoa; phylum Mollusca; class Gastropoda; order Neogastropoda; family Conidae; genus Conus; species Conus betulinus. Next base: position 429,500 of record JADBJO010000719.1, on the reverse strand, counting down.
CCGTTGGTATGGATGACACGTTACACATAGCATGCACCTTTGCTGAAGATGGGGTATGGCTGCCTTAATGGCGGGATTAAAACGGTCATACACACAAAACTCCACTGCCTGCCTATACAGGCAGTGTCCACAGGAGTATTAGCCTGTGTACGCAGAAAGAAAGAAAGAAAGAAAAGAAATTTGAAAACCTCCAGAGTCTCCCTTGGGTAATAAATGTGTACCTGAGTTGGCTCAAGAAAGGTTAAAGCAGCAGAAAGGGAGAGCTTTGCCTTTCATGGTGATGTGCCTTAGACACAGTGAATCTCTAGCCGCTGGAGAGTTCACTTTTTCTGTGGCCTTTATGCTGCAGGACTCATTTTTTTCTTTTTTTTTAAATGTTTATTTAACTCATGTGTTGGTGCCATTCTTGCCTGACGTTTGTGTTGTATGTTGTTTCTTTCTTTTCAGCTTTCATTCATCCCTGTATTTCATTTCAGTCGTTTTTTCTCCCATCTTTCCGTTTACAGTTGTTGAATGTTGTGACAGTTTGATCAGAACACAGGCATCCTCCAGTGCTTCGCTCCCTTGGAAAGTGTGGTGCTGCACCGTTTATTTATGTATTTCTTCTTTTCTTTCATTTTTTTTTCCCCATTTTGATGTCTGCTAATATATTATCTTTGAGCAAGTATGATCAAGTGCAAAGCTGGCACTGAAGGGGGTATTATTCTTTTTTTGGGGTTTGCCTGATTTTAGGTCTGCCTGGCAATGGTGACATTGACACTTATCAGTCTGTTTGTATGAATAACAGTTTTGGATGATCTGTTTTGGGGTGAATGGTTCTCGAGTGAAGAGAACAAGAAATTTGATGAGTCATGGATGACTGATGATGCACTGGGATTATCGTCATCATCATCATTATTGTCATCATCATTGTAATAATAATTGTAATGAATTATTATCATCATCTTCTTAATAGTAATAATAATGAATGTAATGATTATGATAATAGTAACTGTAATATTTATGACAAGATATTATTGATAACATTGATAATGATGATAATGATAATAGTGATAAATGATGAACAATAACATTAGGTGATATGATACTAATAATAGTGATAATGATAAATAATAACATTAAGTGTGTGTAGTAATAGTAATGAAAACAAGGATTATTATATACTTTATAACACCACATAGCTCTGTACATCTACAGTATGAGTAAAACACCCACCACTCGCTCACGTGGGTAATGCAGACAGCATACACACACTGCTCAACTGTTGGTCTCCTAACATTCTCCTCTTTCTTCACCCCACCTGCAGCCATAAACATGCAGAAAGATACCACTATACATGTCCCATCTTCTGACCGCATGGCCCCTCTACACACACACACACACACACATATATCAGCTAGCTCATTACCCCAAAACCCACAATGTGATGGTATCGAACAGAAGGTGACATCAGTTCCTTTACATATCAAGACATGAATAAGATGACATATTTCATTTTCAAGAAAGTTGTTCAAAACGGTATTTGGAAACTTTATGGTTTGCAGAACAGACATTGAATCCACACAATTAACTACTTTAAATATTGATTGTGGTAAGTCAGTTAAATGTGACAATGCCATAATAATAGCTATCATTTTGGCGACAAATGTTTGATCTGCCTTTTCCGATGGAATATATCTTTTCAACCTTTTTGTGATGGGACAACAAAAGCAGAACCTGACTGATCAGTAGACAATACTGAACCACCTGTGTAAACTTTAAGATGTTGAGGATATGTCTCTTGTATATGCATCTTTACAGAATAAGATAAAATATTTGGTTGGTCAGTGTGATCAAGATCAAAATGTGCCCTGTTTCTTTCCCAAGCTGGAGGAGAAATCAAGGCCACCTTTGCTAATGTCTCAGAACTGACTGTTGACTCTTTCAAAAGATTTTCTGTACAAGAACCAATGGTAGAATATGATGAAGTAGTCTGAGCTCTTTTTGGATAATGAGATTCAGGTTTTATAGCAATCTCATTTTCATTCACAGCTGTGAGCATTGAACATTTCATTACATATTTGCAAGTGTGTTAGCTTTCTGTGTTCGTCTAATGGTAAAATATTAATTTCCTTATAAGTGTTTTGGTAAGTTGAAGCATGAAACGGAAGACCAAGACATAATTCATAGGCTTTACTATCTATGCTCTGCAGCTTTTGTGACAGGTGTTTAGGGACACTGAAGAAAGCCTCTTGTGCATAGCATAATTTTGATCGGATCAGTGATGTAGCTAAATGTTTTAAAGTGATTATATCCTGACAGCAGCTTTGTTTACTGATAATTTTCAAAAAGTTTAGTGTTTTTCTAGCTTTGTTCAGAAGGTACTGAACATGAAAATTCCACGTTAATGGAGATGTTAACTATACTCCTAAAAAAAAGGAGTTACATAGTCACAGACATTTCTCTCTCTCTCTCTCTCTCTCTCCCCCCCCCCCCCCCCCTCTCTCTCTCGTCAAATATCACAGATGTGAACAGACGTTAAAAAGAGGGCAAATCACGTGTATCAGTGCCATTGTTAAAGAACTCCATGTATGTTTTCTCACAAGAAAACATTAGACCATTCGCAAACATGTATCTACCAAGACTGTCTGATTCATTTTGGCAAAGAGAGAGGAGCCAAATGAAAACTGCTGCGCCACAGTATTGAATGTATCCTTTTCTTTACCTGAAGTCAATCAATTATTAAAGCAAACCATCTGGTGCCGATTCAGAAAACACTACAAAAATACGTTTCTTGGTGTGGCTGATAAAAACACTCATTTAATTAATTATGAACAAGTAATCAGCATTCCTCATTTACAAGTGAAAAATATGTACCAATACAGAAGTTTAATTTCAGTATTCTGTAAATTAAAACTTGATGCCTTAAAAACTAAATATACAAACGAAGCAAAATGTGTTTGTGGAGAACGGAGAATAACCAGCAAGCATCTGCTGCTTGACTGTTTACCTCTTCAAGCTCACTTACCACCATTATCAGGCATGTCATTGTGTGATGTCTTTTCAGATTTAAAGCTTGCCTTCAGTGTTGTTTTCTCCTTAATTTCTTGTCCAATTAAGCATTTACTTTAAGATTGTTTGCAGGTATGTTGTAGGGATGCTTAGAGGGACATTTATATGCACTTAGAAATCCACATTATGCATACACTTACATAGTCACAGACATTTCTCTCTCTCTCTCTCTCTCTCTCTCTCTCTCTCTCTCTCCCCCCCCCTCTCTCTCTTTGTCAAATATCACAGATGTGAACAGATGTAAAACTGAAGTACTACTACTACTACTCCTCCTCCTCCTCCTACTACTACTACTACTACTACTACTACTACTACTACTATACACACACTCGGAGACATTGATGCTTACACATAAATAACACACACACACACACACACACACACACACACACACACACACACACACACACACACTTTGATGCTTACACATACGTATACACACACACACACACACACACACACACATACACACGTACACACATGCACACACACACACACAGATGCATGCTTGGACTTGTATGCTATGCTTTGCCTTTTTTGGTGGGAACCAAAAAAGGCAGAGTATAGCATGGGAAACACAATGTACAAAAACAAAGGGAAAAAAAAAGATCTATGTGTTGTCGACAAATCCATCAAAGCACACATCCTCCTTGTGCCTTCCTTCCTGCAATGTTTAAAAAAAAAGAACAAAACAGAACGGAACAAAACAAAACAAAACCTTGAGCTTTTAGCGTAACAAACAGAACAAAACAAAAGCAGACCAAAAACATCAGCCAACTGAAAGAAAAACAAACAGCAGTAGCAACAGCACACTAACACACTTAGACACAGATGCATGCACATGCACAGCGTGCACACACCGACACACAGACACACAGAGACTCACACACACACACACACACACACACACACACACACACACACACACACACACACAAAAACACGCACACATGCATACATGCACACGCGTGCGCACATGCATTCACACACACACACACACACACACACACACACACACACACACACACACACACACACACACACACACACTGACTGACTGACTGAAAAACCAGTTACTGTCAGATTAACATAGTGTTGTACTGACCATGCGCACTCACACACACACTCATGCACGCATGCACGCATGCTCGCACACACACACACACACACACACACACACACACACACACACACACACACTCACAAAACAAGGTCAGGGCAAACTTTACAGTTGAATGGATTCTTTTAGTGTCTCTGTTATCTGTTGTGAGTTTCATGTGGAACGTGAGCTGGTTCCATCCGGTTTGTCTGTTGCATTGTGGGAGTGCAGTCAGTTGCCTGACATGTTGGGTCTGTTGATTCTTTCTGCTGGCGCTGTTGGCCTCCTCGGTACTGAGTGGAGGCTTGGAAAAAAAAAAAGAAGAAGAAGAAAAAACCCCTAATGAATAAATAATTTTTTTTTTTTTTGATATGCATTGTCAGGATTTCAGAGGCTCTTTTTCAATGTAAATTGTGTGACTGCCTTCTGAAAATTCTGTGCCAGTGATTTACTCTTTCCTATCATTCTCTCTGTGTCAAAAAAAAAAAAATCGTATTTTTCTTTTTATTGTCAGCGATTGTTTTTTTTTTGTGTTTTTTTTTTTCCTCCTGCATTTGTCGGCCATAAATCTGTTTTTGAACTGGAAAATTTGTACATTTGTTTTTTCTTCTTTTTCGTTTTAATAGCTAACATTCCTTTTTGTTATAAACCGTGATTTGGAATTCAGACTGTAAAATGGAGTTCAGAACTAGACATTTGGGGGCCAGAATAGCTCAGTTGGTAGAGCGCCGGACTTGTGATCCTGGAGTTGCCGGTTTGAATTTTGGTACATGGGGATTTTTCCTTAGGAGTTAACATTGGTTCTGACTCCCATTTCCCATACAGTCCTTTGAATGAGACTATAAACTGAAGTTGCGTGTGTGAACACACGCATAACATCATGCACGCATGTAAAATCCCATCACCAACTTTCGGAAGAGAAGGCCAGTTTGGCCATTGGTATGAACATGTTACACATAGCATGC
>JADBJO010000719.1:406885-421885 GCA_016801955.1 Conus betulinus | reverse complement strand
TATATTACCCCACCCCACACACATGCACGAGTACACATATTAGCAAACAAAACAAATTGAAAAATTATTTATGAGGCTCCACCGAAAAATATAGACAAACGAATCACAAGACAAAACACGTCACATTTCGATCTTTTGGGTCTTCTTCAGGCAAGATGCACAACACGCGAGACAATGAAAATAAACAAGCAATCACTATCTTCATCATCCAATTCGGCGCAAGACAGGCGTTGAATGCTAGCAAACAAAAGAGTTGAAAGAAGGATATGCTTTTTCGTTTGGCATCATCTTTCAAGCTCCCTCGGTAATGATATTCCCACCCCGCTCATCCTGACTGCTCCATGTGCAGCTGCAGCCAGTTTCTTTCTTTATCAATTTTCCTGTCTTAGCATCTGTGCCATGCGGGTCATTAACCCAACATGATTCATTCCGGCTTCCTGTCCACAAATTTGAAAAAATTATTGATAATGCTGCGCCGAAAAAACGTAGACAAACATATGACGAGACGACTACCGGATTTAGACAGGTCTCCCAGCTGGGAATAGCACTTACTTGGAGCGTTTGACAGACCTCTGTCCATCTTCTTCAGTGGTGGTGTTGCTACTGGGTGGTGAACTGGAGTTCAGTGCACACGACCGGGGTTCAACCCTGGTCATGTGACTGAACAATGAGGATGTTGTACACTGATGGCAAGGTGTGTCTGCCCCAGTCCTGGTTGAGTGTGGGGTTGTTGGTGGCAGTATGTATAGTCTCCTCCTTCATCCCATGCTTAAACATCTATTTTCATGGTCGAGAACACTGATGTTGTCATAATCACAATGATGTTGCTGCGTGTGTAGGTGGGTGCCTACTGGTGATGATTCCCTTTTGTGTTTCTGTCAGGTGTTTTCGAAGGTTTCTCTCAGTTTCCCTGACATAGTTCTACTTCTTCTTCTTCCTAAAATACTGGTTCACTCAAAATTGAGTAGATCACCAGCGCGCATGTTAAAAAAAAAGAAGGAAATGCAACTCAGCCTGTTTGCCCCTGGAGCAAATTTTGGCAACAAGGCATCGCACATAAAATTTAAAGGGTTAAAAGCAATGGCTAGGTTAAGGCCTAGGTAACCATAAATATATGGGGAAGTTAAAATAAAAAAAAGTCCATCAGTATGCAGATCTCAGGATTGTCTTATCAATTTGATTTTTAAAAGAGACTGCACTTGTGGCAATCTTGATGGCACCCGGCAGTGAGTTCCACAGCCTTACAGAACTGGGAGAAAATGAAGTAAATAGCTGTCAATATTTGATGCAGGTATAGTATAAGATTGACCGCCACTCCTGGTGCTACTTTTATTAAATACTAGTTGTTCCATTGGGATATCAGTAAGTTTAGCTCTGCCTCTGAAGAAGGTATTAAGTTTAATAAAGGCTCTTCCCTCTTCTAAGGATTTCCATTCTAATTTCCTCATGGTATTAAGTTTAATAAAGGCTCTTCTCTCTTCTAAGGGTTTCCATTCTAATTTCCTCATGTCTTCCTAGTATTCCCTTCTCTCTGATATGGTTTCCTGTTACGAACCGTGCTGCTCTCTTCAGAATCTTCTCGAGGTTATCAGTGTCCTTTAGATTGTAAGGATCCCAGACTAAGCAACCATATTCCAGCACTGGTCTAACCAGTGTTTTATAGCAGTCGTCCTTAACCTTTTGGGGGCAGTTGTTGATGTTCCTGTATAAGAAAGCTAAGATGTAGTTTTGCTTTCTTACATACTAAACTGTAATGTTCTTTCCATTTGAGACGACTATCTATAATCATGCCTAAACATTTTGCAGCATTGGTTTCTTTAAGAATAGTATTGTGAAAAGAATATTCTGATCTAGTTGGTGAGCGTTTATTACATATACGCAACACTTGGCACTTCTGGGGATGAAATTCCATCTTCCAAGTTCTTTCCCACTCTTGTAAAGCATTTAGATCTTCTTGTAGAATGCGTGTCATTCTTGCTTCCGATTGTTCTATATACTAAGCTGTCATCTGCAAAAAGCTGTATAGTAGTTCCAGGAGAGAGATTTCTACTTACGTCATTTATATAAATAAAAAAAAAAAAAAAACAAGGGCCCCAGAACAGTTCCCTGTGGTACACCCGACAAGACCGGATTACAATGGGATGACGACCCTTCCACAACAACTTTCTGCGTTCTCCCAATGAGGAATGATCTAGACCATTTGAGCAAAGAGCAACCAATGCCGATGTGTTCTAATTTAAGCAGCGGGCCCTCATGGTCAACCTTATCAAAGGCTTTAGAAAAGTCTAATAAAATTATCTATTTGCTGTCTGTTTTTAAGACAGTTATTGAAATCATTGAGAGTTGTTATAAGTTGAGTCTCACAACTCCTTCACTGTCTAAAACCATGCTGGGCATTATTTAAGAAGTCATATTTGTCAAGATGGTCCATTATGCTACTACATACTATATGTTCAAGTAATTTTGCTGATATGGATGTAAGAGATACAGGTCTATAGTTCTCTGCTTTTGTTTTGTCACCCTTTTGAATAAAGGGACAATGCTAGCATCTCGCCACTCATCACTTATCTCTCCCTGGTCCAGAGAAGCTTGGAAAAGTAGTAGGTATACCTCAGTCAGTTCATTGACACATAATTTTAAGAGCTTTCCAAGAATGCCATCAGGACCAGTAGCTTTGTTTTCATTGATGTTGGTCAGTAACTTAAATACTCCTGCTTTGCTTACTTTGATATTTTGCATTTCAGGGAGGTTATCATCATCCTTTAGTCTAACGTTAATTAGAGGCTGGGGATTTGAGAAAACCAAACAAAACTGATTGTTAGGTAAATTTGCTTTTCCTTCAGGGTCCTGTATTAGGTTATTCTGATTATTTCTCAGGTCTGGAATCCCAATATTGTCCTGTCTCTTACTCCTTATGTAAGACCATCATTTCTTGTTTTGATGATCACCTTCTGAAATCGAGTTCTCTTCACAGTCACGACAGTCTATTTGGTAGATGACTCCAGACTTGTCCAGTTTGTCAGTTTTGTCCTTGGGGGCAACCAGCTGGCTGCGGATGGTGTTGATAGGTTTGGGATGTACGGAGACGCTGGTTTTCCTGATCCTCCTGCTCAAGGCTTCAGTCACACCTCTCAAATGAATCTCAAGACAAAACATGTCACGTTTCGACCTCTCGGGTCTTCTTCAGGCAAGATACACAACACTCAGGACAGTGAAAATGAACGATCAGTCACTTATCTTCATCCAGTTTGGCACAAGATGGGTATTGAATCCCGTCCACAGTTGTACCCTTGCTTGTCCATCTGCAACCCCTGCCGTTGGCAGTCCACCAGGAGACTTGACATCAAGCTGTTATTGGGCAACCCACCAGAGGAGACGCTGCACTACTGCCAAGTCACCTTGGTGTTGTTCAGTGGTGCCGGTTCTGATCCAACATATGCAGGACACCACTTGCGAAGCCTGCCACTGATGACAAAAATCGCTGAATTGCAGAGCCCAGTGCGACTAAGCGTCTTCCTCTGGGGCGTGACCCAGCGACCTTGACATGAACTCACCAAGGGCAAAAGATGTGAAAAGGAAGTCAAGACTGAGGTCACCAAAATAGCAGGGCATGAGGTCACCAAAAGAGCAGGGCATGAAGGGCTACGGAATGTGACACATTTTTAAAATGCTGATCAGTGGGGATGACGATGATGAAGATAATGCTGTGCAATTCCATGGTTACTTATTTCATATTCTGCAGCACTGAATGGCTTATAACAGCTGTGTTAAGTGTGATTGGTAGTGGTTGACTTCTTGCACTGTGTTGACTGTTCAATAGCAGCAAAGTAAAGTGTTATTGGTGGTGGTTGACTTCAACTTGCGCTGTGTGGACTGGTTTATAACCGCAAAGTGAAGTGTTTTTTGATGGTCATTGACTTCGTATGGCACTAAGATGAATGTGTTACAACAGCCAAGTGAAATGAGGTGATCATTGACATCATACTGCGCTGTATTGATTGTTTTATAATAACCAAATGATACGTGCTTGATAACCTCATGTTACACGCTGTGGATTGGTCTGTAACAGTCTTAAGTGAAGAGGGACTGATGATAGCGGACTTGATGTTGCCCTGCGTGGAAATGTTATATTAAGACTTAAAGTATAACCAATGGCAACTGACTTTATTCTGCTCTGTTTTGACACAGTTTTATTATCATCATTGCGCTGTGTTGACTGTCTTGACTGCTTCAAGTGTGATTGATGGTAATTGAGTGCGTTCTGCGTTGACTGTTTTAGTACAACCAAATGAAGTGTGGACTGGTGATGATTAACCTCATATTGCACAGTGTTGATGTTTCCTTGCAGCCAAATGAAGCGTGACCGAAGGTAGTTGACTTGATATTGCTTAGGGTAGACTGTTTTATGACAGCCAGGTGGAGTGTGTGTCTGATGGTGATTGACTTGATATTTCCCACTGTTGACTGTTTCATAAGGCTAGGTGGAGTGTGTTTGATGAGGATTGACTTCATATTGCTCAGTATTTACTGTTACATAACGAGCCCATATTTTTAAGTGTATTTGACTTCATATCGAACATTGAACAGTATTGACTGTTTTATAAACAGCTGGGTGGAGTGTGTTTCATGGTGATCGACTTGCATTGCAAAAGTGTAGACTTTGTTCTTTAATCTACAACTAAGTGAAGTGGGATTGATGAAAATTGACATTATATTGCACATTTTTGACTGTTCCTTAGCAGCTAAGTGAAGTGTGATTGATGATGATTGATCTCTTACTGCACAGTGTTAATTGTTCTGTAACAGCTAAGTGAAGCATGACTGACGGTTATGAACCTTATATTGCATAATGTTGGCTGTTCTGTAACGACCAAGTGGAGCATGACTGATGGTTATGGACCTCGTATTGCACAATGTTGGCTTCTGTGACGACCAAGTGAAGTATGACTGATGGTTATGAACCTTATATTGCATAATGTTGGCTGTTCTGTGATGACCAAGTGAAGCGTGACTGATGGTTATTGACCTTATATTGCATAATGTTGGCTGTTCTGTGACGACCATTGACCTTATATTGCATAATGTTGGCTGTTCTGTAACGACCAAGTGAAGTGTGACTGGTGGGTAACTGACCTTATATTGCATAATGTTGGCTGTTCTGTGACAGCCAAGTGAAACATGACTGGTCGTAATTGCCTTCATACTGCAGTGTTGACTGTTCTCTAACAGCCAAAGGAGCATGACTGGTGGTGACTGACCTCATACTACTCAGTGCTGACTGTTTTGTAGCATCCAAGTGAAGTTTGATGAATGGTAATTAACCTCGTATTGCATGGTGTTGACTGTTCTGTAACAGCCAAGTGACGTACCAAAGGAGGTGTTGAAATCTATCATCAATAGTTTGCTGAAAGACAGAAAGTAAGTTTCTCTCTTTTTTGTGTGTGAACTCGCTGTGTGTGAACTCGCTGTGTGTACACGTGTGTGTGTGTGTGTGTGTGTGTGTGTGTGTGTGTGTGTGTGTGTGTGTGCTTATTGATTGATTTGTGCTTGTTTTGTGCATGCTGTAATTTTTTGGCTACAAAGAGAACCAGAACTTTGGGCACAAACTTCTATCTTTTAAGAGAAAAAAAAAATCACAGGCACACAAAAGATGTTTACATTATTTAGCAGCAAGGTAAACCAAAGCCCTGGCACTGCCTCAAGCCCCGGCCATGTGTCTTTTTATTTTCTGTAGGAATTAAGGGCTAACGTGTTCAAGTCCTGTTATGTGTTCCATGGGTTCATTTATTTCCAGCCCAAAGTCATGGCTTTGATTGTGGCTTTGTTTGTGCTCTGATCGCCGTGAGTTGAAGTTCATGCCTTATGCACAGCATTTTTATTCTGGCGCTTTAGTGTGATGCTGCCTCAGTTGATCATGCCTTGAGCATGGCTTGAGAATGCCGTTGTGGTGTTCAAGGGTAAGTGCATGCTGTTTGCCGATAGACTGAAGCATGCTATTGTGGGAGTGTCTTTATTTTGTGGAACTGAAACATGCCATTGTGGGAATGTCTTAATTTTGTGGAACTGAAAAACATGCCAGTGTGGGCGTGCTTTGTCGCTCAAGAGCTGAAATATGCCATGGTTGGCATGCTTGATCACATGGAATTGAAATATGCCATTGTGGGCATGCGTGATCACGTAGATCATATAATGGTTGATCACATAGAGCTAAAATATGCCATTGTAGGCATGTTTGATTGATCACGTGGAGCTGTAACATGCCATTGTTGGCATGGTTGATCACGTGGAGCTGTAACATGCCATTGTAGGTATGCTTGATCATGTGGAGCTGCTGTAACATGCCATTGTGGACATGGTTGATCACATGGAGCTGTAACATGTCATTGTGGGCATGGTTGATCATGTGGAGCTGTAACATGCCATTGTAGGTATGCTTGATCACGTGGAGCTGTATCATGCCATTGTAGGCATACTTGATCACATGGAGCTGTAACATGCCATTGTGGGCATGGTTGATCACATGGAGCTGTAACATGCCATTGTAGGTATGCTTGATCACGTGGAGCTGTAACATGCCATTGTAGGCATACTTGATCACATGGAGCTGTAACATGCCATTGTGGGCATGGTTGATCACATGGAGCTGTAACATGCCATTGTAGGTATGCTTGATCACGTGGAGCTGTAACATGCCATTGTGGGCATGCTTGATCACATGGAGCTGTAACATGCCATTGTAGGCATGCTGATCATCACATGGAGTTGTGACATGCCATTGTAGGCATGCTTGATCACGTGGAGCTGTAACATGCCATTGTAGGCATGCTTGATCATGTGGAGCTGTAACATGCCATTGTGGGCATGGTTCAAGTAGAGCTGTAACATGCCATTGTAGGCATGCTTCAAGTAGAGCTGTAACATGCCATTGTAGGCATGATCACGTGGAACTGTAACATGCTGTTGAGAGTGTGGTTGATGACATAAAATTTGGAACATGGCGTTTAGGACATGCTTAAACATGTGGAGTGCTGCCTTTGTGGCAACTGATATGCACATTGAAGGATTGATGGTTTGGGCTGTGTTCATGGCGATAGTGAATGTAACTGTAAATCATGTGTGCAGGTTGCTGTACTGGACAGTCACGAATGATCTAAGCTGATCTAGCCTGCTGTAGACAACTTTTGCCTGTAATGACCATATAAGATTTTTGAGGGAAAAAAGTCCCTCTTTGTAGTCATTAGATTATGGTATATGTGTTTTTTAATCTGTTACATTGTTGCATTGTAATCCAGGGGTGCATATTACTTATACAGGAAGCTGTGAATATTACTTATACAGAAAGCTGTGAATATTACTTATACAGAAAGCTGTGAATGCGATGACTTTGCTGACAATGGATGTTCATCAGCTCATGGACTCTGATCTTTTCACCTTCTCACTTGGTACCAGAAGCCAAAGTTCAGTTGTCTTATGGATACACATGCATGCACTCACACAAGCATGTTCACTCGCACATACATGCACACTCGTGCACACACACACACACACACACACACACACACACACACACACACACACACACACACACTCTCTCTCTCTCTCTCTCTCTCTCTCTCTCTCTCTCTCTCACACACACACACACACACACACACACTCTCTCTCTCTCACACACACACACACACACACACACACACACACACACACACACACACACACACTCTCTCTCTCTCTCTCTCTCTCTCTCTCTCTCTCACACACACACACACACACACACACACACACACACACACACACACACACACACACACACACACACACACACAGAGCATATCACATTTCTGCATGAAAGAGCATAATATCCAATGTCATTCTTTACCCTGTAGAATACCACATCACTGTCCCCGCTTCCTCCCCTTAGCTCATATATGCTTGCATACACAGACACACACAGACAAACAGACACGCAGACACACACACACACACACACACACACACACACACATACACAGAGTCACAAAAACAGAGCATAGCAGAGTGCTGCAACTCTCAGTACTATAGTTACGGAATATAATACCACTCTACTCCAGACAGTGCAAACACAATAAATCACATCAGTCCCCTCTCCTCTCTCCCCACCCCTCACCCATTCCCAGTCACCCTGTCCCACATGGAGACACAAATGGATGTGCATGCACATAACGAACATAACTTGGCTCTCTCTATAGCACAGTGCAGTACAGAATAAAATACTGCACACTTGAGAAACCACACAATATCACATTTCCTCTTCATTCATTCATGCACATATGCACCCCCCCCCCCCAACACACACACACAGAGTGAAAGCACAGGTCAGTCATGGAAGAAGAAAAAAGAATAGTCAAATCTTTTTTTTTTCTTTTACCATGATGGAAAGAACTCTTCGGAGATGGTTTTTTTTTTTTTTAAAAGAAACTGAGAGAGAAGGAATATGAAGGAACAGTGTTACTTATATTGTGCAAATGCTTTTAAATAAAAAGTAGGTGAATGCTAGCAACTGCAGTTATCATTGATGTTGTTGTTTCACGCTTCCAAAGGAATCGGGATCATCGATTATGGTAAGAGGGAGAAGTACTGCATTGTTGAAAAGAACCCCATGAGAGAAAGTTGAAGCTCTTCCCTCTGTGTGTTCTTGCTGTTACCTCCCTTCACTTTTTTTTAAATTTTATATTCTTTTAAAGTGTATTTGCTGTTTGTGTGAATGAGGAAGAAAAAACAACAAACCATGTAAATGAAGAACTTGAACCTTTGTCATGGTTCAGCCTTCTGTTTTTGTTGTTTGTAGACAGACTGAACTCACGCCAAAGTCCATCCAGACCGATTTCATGTAAATCGGGTGTAAACTTTTAAAAACATGTGCTTTCCATGCTGATGTTCATTAGCATTTAATAGAAGCTCCAAAGTTATTGGCTGAAATTGTTGTCACCATTGGAGTCACAGTCACTATCAGAATAATTCACTATAGTCACTTTGACACATCAGCATCTATATCAGTTATCTGAAGCAGTCTAGATTCTTTTTGTGTTGTGCAGTATTTTTTTCATTAGAAAATCATTTTTCTACATGCTGTTCTGGCTGACTCGCTTGTGCAGCCATCATGTTGAGGAAATGATGGTTCATAGAATCAGATGGAAATGATGGTTCATAGAATCAGATGGATATGATGGTTCATAGAATCAGATAGATATGATGGTCATAGAAATCAGATGGAAATGATGGTTCATAGAATCAGATGGAAATGATGGTTCATAGGATCAGATGGAAATGATGGTTCATAGGATCAGATGGATATGATGGTTCATAGAATCAGATGGATATGATTATTCATAGAATCAGATGGATATGATGGTTCATAGAATCAGATGGATATGATTATTCATAGAATCAGATGGAAATATGGTTCATAGAATCAGATGGAAATGATGGTTCATAGAATCAGATGGAAATGATGGTTCAGAGAATCAGATGGATATGATTATTCATAGAATCAGATGGAAATGATGGTTCATAGAATCAGATGGAAATGATGGTTCATAGAATCAGATGGATATGATTATTCATAGAATCAGATGGAAATGATGGTTCATAGAATCAGATAAAAATGATGGTTCATAGAATCAGATGGATATGATGGTCATAGAATCAGATAGAAATGATGGTTCATAGAATCAGATGGATATGATGGTTCATAGAATCAGATAGAAATGATGGTTCATAGAATCAGATGGAAATGATGGTTCAGAGAATCAGATGGAAATGATGGTTCATAGAATCAGATGCACTGGAAACATTAGGGCTTACAGGCAAACCAGAGAGACTTCATCCAAGCTGTTGGTACATTTGTTCTGTTAGAAGGCTGTAGAAATCAGCTTCAACATCCAGTTTCCTATAAAACATGCATGCTATCAGTGACAGATTGGAGAACCTGATCTGCACCTATTCATGCCCGTCACGACAAGGCATACTGATGTCAGTATAGCCGGGGTGAAAAAAAAAAAAAAATTTGATAAATGTTGTTTTGACTCTAGTGATTTAATGATGAAGAAAAGGTTGGTGAATGCTTGTGAATTGAATTTAAAGGGGAAAAAAAAGATACTTATAGAGATTCCTTTCACCATAAACATAAATCATAAAAATAAGCAGACAACATGAAACACTGCCTTTGTTTGGAAACAGTGTTTAGGAACATAGGGGGATACCTTGTGAACAGATCTCAAGGCTGAATGTAACACTTTTTCAGATGTACACAGATCAGGTGTATGTGACCTTTCAGCTGTTTTGTCCAAAATGTTCATTACAAAAGGTATTGAAGCCTTCATGAGGTTTAAAAACAATCATTTGACATCAAAGTTAAAGGCTGTCAGTGTGTTGAGCAAAATTAGTTTGAAATATTGAAGCCTTCATGAGGTTTAAAAACAATCATTTGACATCAAAGTTAAAGGCTGTCAGTGTGTTGAGCAAAATTAGTTTGAAAAAAAAAAAAACCCAAAACATAGAGGAATAGTGGTACAGAGGATGGAACGAAATGATGCATGTTTTTCTTGTTGGAAGTCTTTGTAAGTTCGGATATGTTATACTGTGTTGTGTTTCAAGTTATTGGGGATAAGAGAAAAAAGATTGTGCGTCAATATATTTGTAGAAGATAATTCTAAGCACATAGGTCCAGATGCAAACAGGTAGTCTCATAGATTGACAAGTTTTCTTGTTTTTTTCGTTTTCATTCAATCTTTCTGTATCTTTCAATGACCTCCATGTCTGTCTGTCTGTCTGTCTGTATGTCTGTCTGTCTCACCATCGTGAATGTCAGCACTGAAAAATGTAAATCGATATGGACATTGTACCATTGAGGGCCTTTTATTATTGATTGTATAAGTGCATGTAGCGGAAATCATGCATTTAGTTTTTTTTTTTTTTTTTTTTTTTAGAGATGATGGAGTAGGATGTGATTCATTGTCACTTTGGAAGATGGATACTGGGAGTGGGGGATCAGTTTCAGGTAGTTGGATGGGTGGAAAGATTTTTTCCTCCTTTTTTTTTTGTTTGTGTGTGTAATGATGGCTGTACTTTTTTTGTTCATTGTGTTATTTCACTGGTTTCTCTGGATGTATATTTGTGAACATGGACAGAATTTTGTGTTCCTAATGTTCCTCATTTGTAAATGTGTAGTTTTGTTTTAATGATCTGTGTTTGCCCTGAGTATACACAGTGATTTTTATTATTTCCATGTCTCACTGTGTTGGCCATACTGATGGTTGTACTTGCACTGATTACATGATAGACTTGGGGGGGAAAAGTATTTGAGTGCTTTTGCGGTATTGCATAGTATTTCATTTTTTGAGTGTTTTAAGTTAGTGCTGTTGTGTGAGTGCTGAGTTCTCCATAGTGTGTGTGTTTTGAAAAACAGCTTTTTTGATTAGCAGCACCCAATATGGGGCAACACAGGTGTGTGAACTGTTCTGCTCAGAAAACTAGGATTGTCACAGTTATTAATCAACATTCTGTGTTTTTGTAATTCTGTTATGTGAGGCTTAATACATTTTCCTGTTGACAATGAAGTCAGCAGTCTCCCCCCCACCACACTTTTTTTTTTTTTTTTTAAAATGCTGACATGGGTCTTATGAGTGATAAGTTGTCACAATGACAAGAGTTAGCACAATGACAGAGTTGACACAGCAGCAGAGGCAAACACAGTGACAGAGTCAGCACAATGACAGAATTATCAACATGGTTAGCCAATCTCTGTTGGAGTAGATTTTCTGCATGTGTCTGTCTTTTGGTGTCTCTATTTTTGTAAACATAATACGGTGGCCAGCCACCATGGTGAAGTGGTTAGTGTCACAGACTTCCAGCTGAGAGATTGTGGGTTGATTCCCATCAAAGCCATTTGCTTGTGTGATTTTCCTGCCCCGCACCAGCTTCTGTCCTGAGTTGAGTTTGCTATGGGAGGACTGGGACCACATTGAGTTTCGTTGTCTTAGTGGATGAGTCTCAGAGAGTGTTGTCAGATATCCCGACTAACACCGCAGGTGTCTGTATCTCTCAGGCCTGGTTGATGCCAAGATATACTACAGAAGTAAGCATCAAGTGCAGCCCTGTCATGCAGTTTCAGACCAGAATGGATATCTAAAGTGCCATCTTCATGATCCGTTTCGCTCGACCAGAATGATCAAAAGTGCAGTTTCAGACCCAGAAATGGATATCTATGATCCGTATGATCCGTATTCTCGCTGATCAACATTTGAAACAAAATATTTGAAATTCTTGCCTTGTTCTCATGGTGACCTCAGCTTCAGTTGCCTTCCAAGACTATGGTCTTTGTTTGATTCTCCCGGGGTCTCCAGTTTCAGGGAAATTCATGGTATCCTGCAAGTGTTGGATCAGAACAGGCACCACTGAACACACCACCAAAGTGACTGATTGCAGTGCAGTGTCTCCTCTGGTGGGTTGCCTCTTGACGACTTGACATTGACTGCTTGCTCCCTGTGGATTGAGGGTGCTGTGGCTGTGACAGGTCAGCTGGGCTGTGGCTGTGGACACAGGGTTGGAATCAGTGGTGTGGGTGCACTGCCACTGAGGTGGCACGGAAGATGAAGATGTTATAAGAAAAAAAAAAAAAATCTACGAAAGACAAAGACTTGACTAATCCAGGTAAAGAAAAGTCTTGAAAGGAGAAGGGAGGAGGGAGGTAGGGAGCCTTGTCTGGGGGTGGTGGGGGGGGTAAATCTAATGAAGACCAAGACAAAAGTCTTAAAGGGAGGGATGGGAGTCTTCATTAAGAAAGTAAAACTAGAATCAACAGTGACAGGACTGTTCAAGGGAAAAAAGTGTTTATAGGGAGTGAGTTTCATTTGGAGGTATATCTAGTTCAGACAAAGACAGGACTGTTATAGGAGAAAAGAAAGTATGTAAAGAGAGGGAGTCTTCATTAGAAGGCAAACCAAGTTTGGACAAAAAACAGGTCTATTTGAAAGGGGGGGGGGGGGGGGGAGGAATGGCTAAGCCTTTCACTTCCAACCACAGATTTTGCCACTGTTGATCGGTTATGGGGAAACACGGCAAATCAGAAGCACAAGAAAGTCAGGAATAATTGTGATTTTATGGAGAGTTGATTGGAGTCTTTGAGAAACCCTGATCAAAAGTTTAGAAGCACTGTGTCTGAATGGGTGACTTCACTGTGTTGATGATGGCATTGAACATTTACTGTGGGTGTTCTGAGTGCTGCAGCAGTGAGGCATGATAATTGATGTGTAATGATGACCATGTCACAGGCCCCACACCAAGGAAGACCCTGCAAGCCTACCTGATCCTGCTGCAGGTAAGAGGCAGCTTCTCACACATGGAGGGGTAGGGTAGCGAGGAGAGGGAGCAAGGGATGGGACTTACTAAACCTGTTCAAAAAAAAAAAAATCTGTAACCAGATATTTTGGCATGTATTTTAGAAAGCAGCGACTGAAATTTGCATTACAGGTGACTGGGTGCTGACTATAAGTCTGTTTGGATTTCATGGCCATTTAGAGAAGATTGTAACTCATCCATTTCATTCTGCTGCTATCAGAATTCAGGCTTTTTTGCTTTTTGCTTTTTTCTTTTTTTTGAATGGGGGGAGGAGAGGGGGAGGGATAACCACCTAGAGGGGAGTAGGGAAAAAAAAATGAAAGCCAGTGGGTCCTGTGAATGACTGTTTTAGTCAAATAGAATCTTTGAAATTTTGATAGAAAGCTGGGGCATATCGTTTTAGCCAAGTTCTCCTATCACAGAAGGCGGGGAAAAGTGATACATTTTGCTCACAAGTTTTCTCTCTTCTGCAGTCTGCCATTGAAAAGTGAATGAAAACCTGCATTATTTCTTACAGAACTCCTGTTTTTAAAACTGTTTCAGAACCCACAATTCAGCTCCCTATCCACCTACGTGATTTTCGCTCACCTGTTACGACAAGTGGCCAGTCTGACCGATCATGACCACCACTACCTTGTCCACTGGCTCAAGATGTGGGTGTCTTGTAAAGAGTTACCTCCATAATGTCCATAATGTGTGCTGGCGTTTCAGTTGTGTCCCTGGGTGGGTGGTTTGAACAAAAAAAAATATCAGGCTTGTAAGTTCAGCTTGGAGGACAGATTCTTCTCTGTGTAGTGCAGCTGTATTTGAAAGTACATCTGCTTGATGTTCCCTGCCCCAGCCTCTGTCTTTACCCCTTTAACTCTTTACAGTTTTCGAGTTTTTCATTTTTCTTTATTCCAGTAATAACTGCAAAAAGTCCTGAAATTTCTCTAATGATTTTTTTTTTTGTTAAATGTGTTTGTTTAGGTCTGTTACTTTTTTTTTGCTTTAATGACAAAAAATATGTTTTAGATGAGATGTGATAATTACCACCAAAAAAACCTCATTCAATTACTGGTGATCAAAAATCTAGGGAAAGAACTGTAGGGGTTTAAACAAAATGTGAGAAGAAGTCGGAGAATAGGATTAAGTTACAGTTGAACCTTATTCTCTGCACCAAATTTTAACTGACAATCAGCTGCCATGGTGTAGTGGCTAGTGTCTGAGATTACAGACTGGAAGTTGGTGGTACGATTCTCATCAGGACATTTATTTGTGGGATTTTTGGAGCCCTAGCCAGATCCGACAGAGAATTAAGTGTGCTAAACTGCTGTGGGCTCCAACGGAAAGACAGGAAACACACGGTTGAGTTTCATCAATTTAACGGATGCAGTTCTGAGTTGCCCTGATTTCCATACCGACACTGCAGGTGTCTGGAACTCTTAGGCCTGGTTGTTTCTGGGATACAAAATGAAAGTATGTAAACAAAACCACCCTATCTTGTCTTAACCCTCTTCAGTATGCACTTATCTGAGCTTGGTTAGGCCGAAAACCATCGGCAAGGTAAGTAACTCCGTAATTTGAACATGGTTACCCAATCAAAAAAATAATTTAAAAGAAAGGAAAGGAAATGATGAAAATGAA
>JADBJO010000719.1:359385-401885 GCA_016801955.1 Conus betulinus | reverse complement strand
TCCTCCACAGTCCATTGGAATCCAACCCAGCCCAGTCCTTCCCAACCCAACCCAGTGCAACACATCTGAATTCAGCCTGGTCCACCTGTAACCCAGGTCTTCCCTACCCAAGCCAACTGAACCCAACCCAACCGAATCTAATCCAGCCCAACCCAACTCTTCCCATCCAAACCCAACCTGATGCAACCCAACCCAACCGAGTTCAGGCCAACCGAGCCATTTCCCAACCTAACCCAACCAGTAACGACATTTGAACATGTATCATTAGGGGTTTTGTTGTACGTTGAACATTCTCATTAGAGATGAAATGCATAATCAGTTGTAAATGGAAAGTATGTGAATGAAAGTGCAGAATTAAATGGAGAAGGAATTGAAGCACCAGTGATATGTGCATTTCCAACCAGAGTAAGGTTTTTTTTTTTTTTTAGATCACCTGAGCTACATGATTGAATGTGTGAGCGCTTTCATGGATCTCCCCAGCTCCCTTCCCCACATAACGATATTGACACCTCCCCATCTTCCCTGGCATACTGGTGCACACACACGCAAACGCAGCCACGTACTAGCACACACACACACACACACACACACACACACTTAATCAAGCCTACACACATTGTACATTAATAACATACTTTCATCCATACACTGGAAATTAGTTCAACTTGACCCAGAAGCAAAGCTTCCACTTCAAAGTGTCAAAATGTGAGGAAAATGCTTAATAATCAGTGACAGATGGTGATTGAAAATCGATTCTGTTCTGATCTGTTATGATTTGAGAGGATGCAATCTATTTTTTTTTCATTTAGAACACATGGAAAAATCTTGTCAAGTAAATCAATATTTGCTGGCCCAGTGGTTAGGCTTAGTTAGACTCTTGTTCCAAAGTTGGGGGTTCCCGTCCCGCTGGAGGAATCGATGTTGGACGAGATTTGCTCTTATTCATCATCTGTGCAGACTCTGATTCCGTCCTTGGACGAGACTTTTAAACCAAGAGCCAGAGAATGAACGTATGCATAAAAAAAAAAAATCTTTTGGGCACATTAAATCATAGTCCACTATGGGAGAGAAGAATCAGCCTGTGTGTGGTGGTGGATAGATGACACGAACATGAAACACATGGACACTTGTATCTTGTTGAGTCCTCAGTCCTGAAGACTGAATATGGCTACCTTATGATGGGATTAAAAAAAAACGTCTCAGACACAGAAATCTCATAAATTGTTCAACTTCAGAATTTTTGCTGAAGAACAAAGTGAAAAATGAGATTTTTACAGTTTATCAAAAAAAAAAAAAAAAAAAAAAGAAAGGAAGAAAAGAAAAAAAAATCCTTATGTGTTGAACGATGGCGGTCTGAATGTAGAAAAATGGTTAAATCTCAGCATTCTGAATAACAAAGAGAAAAAATAAGATTTTTACAATTTATCAGAAAAAAAAAATCGCCTTCTGTGTTGAAAGATGGTGGTGTGAATGTAGAAAAAAAAAAACAACACAACGCAGGGTAAGGAGGCTCCTACTGTGGATGAGGAGCATGACTGTTTAGGCCTGGGTTTGTCGTTGAATCATTCAGCGCCCATCTTGTGCTGAAGTGAATGAAGATAAAGTGACTGTTCATTCATTTTTGTTGTCCTGATTGTTTTGTATCTTGCCTGAAGATGACCTAAGATGTCGAAACGCATTGTGTTTTGTCTTATGATTTGTTGTCTACGTTTTCTTGGCGGTTCGTGTTCAGTTACATTTAAAATTCTATGTTTTTTGGTCAGTTGCACCCAGATTGAATGGAAGACAACTGATTTTTTTTTTTCAAATCTTTATCGTTTTGGTCAACTGTTCCCCAATAGATTTCAATCCTTCTAGTCTGTAGCACCCAATTACTTTCCCTTCTTTATACACAGTTGTTCTCAAATTGATTTCCATGTTTCTAGTTAACTGAACCCTATTTGGGATCAGATTATTCAGCGCTGCAGTGTGAGTTAGGCTGAGATCTTTTCTCAGTGTTGAAAGACAGGTGGGGCAGAGTGAAAAGCGGCTCTTCAGACAGGAAAACCAGAATGTTGGGACAATTTGTGTGTGAGCCAAAGGTCAGCAAGGAATGCATGTGAATTTTTGTTCTTCCTCCTTTTTTTCCAATCAGGTAATCAGACTTTACAAGCGCACTGAAAGAGGACATTGCACAGATTTCAGCACAACAGTGCAATATTTTGTCAGTCACACACATAATCGGTATACGCTGTTAACTGGCGAAAGAAAGGAAGAAAAATGATAATAACAATGACACCACCGCCACTACCATCACCACCACCAATAATGATGATAATAACAATAGAAATAATAATAATAGTAATGATGATAATAATAGTAGTAATATATAATAATGGAAATAATAATTGGAAATGTCAAAGAACCATGGTGCCCATGATGTCTAATCTCTAACAAATGCCAGCCATAGTACAGTGGAGAAACTCATTACCATGACAGTGATCTGGTTGTGGTATTTAACAGAGACCTGACACAGAGGTGTTTTAATCTATATCTGAACTGCCTTGTTTGTTGTGATAATAAAGATTAACACTATTTTCAGAAATCCTTTTGCTGGTACTATCCTTGACCCAATAGCTATTTCATTGAACAAAAATGTATGCATGTATTCTTCATTCAAGTAAGAACTGTCGGATGAAATATATGGCAATACATATCTAACAATCCAGTAAATGCCGGTATTGAGGAATGCATGTGAATTGTTCTCTGCCATTCTGTGATGCAGAACCTGTAGCCGCCTGTTTTTCTCTGTGTTGCAGGTTCTCCTTCTGCCAGTACCCCTTTATCTTGAGCATAGCAGCAAAACGGTCCATCCTGCAGAAGGACTCTGAACAGCAGATGATCATCCAGGCCAGAGTGAGGGCACCTAGCTGCTGTGTGGTGCACTTAGATTGTGTGGTCTTGGGGAGTGTGTATGTGTCTGGTGCATGCCCAAGTGTGTGTATGCGTAGGAGAGTTGTGTGTGAGTGTGTGTGTGTGTGTGTGTGTGTGTGTGTGTGTGTGTGTGTGTGTGTGTGTGTAGGAGCATGCATCTCAAAAGATATAACTGCTTTGGCACAGAGACATTTCCCCGTATTTCAAAAAAAAAAAAAAAAAATTGAAAATGAGGAGTTGGCTATTAAGGCAGTGTTTTCCCCTCCCTCTTTTCCTGCCTCTCCCTACTCTCCCCATGATCTAACCAGATTGTACTATGCGCTACAGCATTCTTTAACACGGCACCCACACTGAACGCCAGTGAGATCAGTAACCTCACGGAGGTGACCGGGGCGGCAGTGCAGTGTCTGTGCTGGTGGGTTGCCTGTTGGCGACCTGATTGCTCCCTGTGGATTCCTGGCTGTGAAGCTGGGGCAGGGTGACCCAGATGTGGTGGCAGGGTGTGGAGTGAATGTTGTCAGCAGTGAGAGAATGTCCCCCCTCTGTGGGGTAGGGGTGGGGGGGGGGGATGTGTGGGGAAAGGAACAGAAGGTAAGACAGTTGGGAATAAAAAATACATGACAATGAAAAGAAAGGCTCAGCAGGCAAGTCTACTGTTCAGTGTCCTTGTCAATGCAACCATGGCATTGATTTTGTGGTGTATGTTTTTTCAGTCATTTGCATTTTGTGTGGGTGTAGCCAGGCACATTCATAACTGGTACAGTCTGTCAGGCAGACAGCTGGCATCAGACAGCTGTTTTTGGAGTTGACTAAAACTTTGAAAAAGAGAAAAAGAAAAATTCAGGCAGTTGACCAGGGGTGGCTTCCACATTGCCCTTCGGTGTTTTATGGGCTGTCCGTTTCAGATCTCCAAACTGAAACTCTACAAGGCGAAATAAGAAAAAAAGTAAGTGAAGACATTCTGTCACATAGATCTCTTTCCCATTATTATCATGCCTTTGTCTTTTGGTTGTTATGGCATCATCAGTTGAGACTGGGACTGTTTGTACAGTTTCGTGGTCATGACAGACAAACATCACAGTTCAGTTAAAGACTAATACTGCGCCAGACGTGACTCCTTTTACACCAAAGAAATAAACTAATCTTTGGACCACCTAAACCTGTGCAGCTCGGACATTTCACTGGACAGCGACAGCGACTGGTAAAGTAGCAAACTTCACAGGAATGTGTCACACATGTGTAGCTGCACAGGAAGCTTGAACATTGTGTTGCAGTGTAGTACATTGATCCATGACAGTCCGAACTGGGCTGTCTGCTTTCCTGTCAGGGAGGCCATTGCCATGTCCAGCTTCTTGGCGTAACTTTTTGGTGATGCATCAGAGATAGTTACGCCAGCTCGGTTGACCCGTTCACATCAAGCCGTTTCGTGGTTATGGCAGCGCTGTGGTACTCCCTGGATGAGTCTTAGCGCCGTTCTGCCACAACTATGAAAAAATTCTCTGTTCTCTTGTCTATAGTCTAAGGGATGCAGCTGACCTTAATATGTAGAACAGGCTTCTAGCCTTTGGAAGAAGTAAGTTTGCATGCACTATGATGAGCTCTGTGACCCCAGAGAGGTCCAAACAAAGAGGTAGTAACCCAACAGACGTAAACAAGATTGTGTTGTCCTATGTTTTTGCTATGTTGTTTCCATAAGTGTAGTGTAGCTAGTTTGATTTATAAAGGTGATGTTTTACCCCCAAGTAAAGAATTTTTTGCTTATGATATCTCTTTATAGTTTTGGGAGATATTGTCATATTTGATGTAAAAAAAAACACCTTTTTGATGCATTTTGATGATATGATAAGTGGTTGTCAGTGGCAACGGTGGCCATATTGAAAATGAACAACATATCTTGTATGTAGGCTCATTCTCCACAGGATAGAGATATTGACACCGAACAAATGTTTAAACTTTTTTTAAAATTTCTGTGGAACAACTTCACAAAAGGATTTCTTGATGTTTTGACTTATAATAAAAAAGTTACAATTTAAAAAAAACTTACTTTTTTAACAAATGAAATTGTAGATTTTATTGATTTTGATTCGATATGATTTGGCAAGATGACAAGGTACATAAAAATCCTTTTGTGATGTTGTAAACAAGTATTTTTTCTCCATGTATGCTGAATTTTATGCAGCTGTGATGATTAAGAGAGGAGTTGACATGCGCACAGTGTTCTGAATAAAGCCATTCATATGAGTAAAGCTGAAACAGTAGCAGTTTTTAGGAGTGGGAATGAGTGGATCAGTTTTGAGTTTTTGATGGGAAAAACCTGTTGTTACAATCAATAAACTATACTCTAATGTGTGAATGTACAAAACCCACCATCTCCATGTGTGAATATTGCTTCAGAAAATATTACAGATCCATTTTGATTAAATTTTGTTCAGGTGATCCTGTATTAAATCATGCATATCTCTGGTTATGCCTATTTTATTGTACGATGGTCTTCACCTTTCAAAAGAATGTTAAAAGTGAATTAAGGAAGTGGAAACACACACACACACACACACACACACACACACACACACACACACACACATACACACACATATGCATGCATACATGTGCATGCGTGCATGCACAAACACACACACACACACACACACACACACACACACACACACACACACGCGCTTACACACACATTCATACACACACACACACACACACACACACACACTGAGGTACAGAAATGCAGTGCAACTCATGCCATGGTGATTGGTTATCAACAATTATCCTCCTTTGTGACAGACAAATTTGATGGGTGATGCTGAGTAACTCTGGCGCTGAAAATTCATGGTTTCAGCTTGTCTGTGTGCAGAAAAGTCTGGTGGCCAAGTTTCAGAGACGCCAGCTGCCCGACGTTGGCATGTTGTTCCTGAACCTCACCATACGCCGCTCTCACATTGTGTCTGACTCTCTCAATGAGGTTTGTGTCCTCCTGCTTGCTGTCTTCCTGTCTGTAGTTCTACTGATGTCGGCAGCTTTGTGTCTGTACAAGAAGATGGGAGTAGGGATGATTGGTGAAAATGTCAGATCTTGACAGAATATTAGGAGAGAAAGTTTTTTTTTTCGTTTTTTTTCCTTAGAAAAATGTCATTGTGCTGCCTCTCCCAATGGAGAACTGGTGTAGTATATGCTTTTGAGAAGCCTGTGACTTTTGTGCTGGCTGGTCTTTTTTTTCTTGTCAATTTAGAATTGACCTTGTCAACAACTTCATATGATCATCATGTGCTGGCGGAATGGATGACACTGATGCGTTGTTCCCCCCTCAAAAGCAAAACAAAGCAAAACAGAAACAAACATTCCCCCAAAACAAAACAAAACAACACAAAATTTCAAAACCATGGATATTGATGTTATGTCAAGTCATCATCCCCAAAGTTGGAATGTGCCTGTTTCAGCGATGGGTCGAAAAACAAGTCTCGTAGAAGGCAGAAATCTCACCACTAATGCAGAACGGGGCTACCTTTAACTATGGGATTAAAAGCAGTGATATATAAAGTAAAAAAAATGAAAACAAAACAAAAACAGATCTCACCTATGGTGAACCTCGACAGTTCTGGCCAAGAACAAGGAACAAAAAAGAAGTGAACTGTTAGGCAGTTCCAACCTGCTGGGTTGCCATGCTGCCACAGAAACGCGTAGGTGCTGGTGGTCATGCGTGCACAGGAAGGTAAGCCAGCACAGCATCATTTTGCTAACGTTTGCAAAGTTGACAATCCAGAAAATGTGGCAGGATGATTGGGGGTGGGGATGGGGGTGAAGGTGGGGGAGGAGGGGGGGTGTTGTTTTTTTCTGAAGGACTGGTTACGTTATGATGTAGAATATCAAAACAGATTTTTGTTTCAGCTGGCAGTGTTGTGTACATTCTGTTCTAAATAAATTTGGAAGATTTTTTTAAGTGATATTCCATTGACAGATTTCCCCCCCCCCCCCCCCCCCCCCCCCCCCCCCTTTTGTTTCTGAAAAAAAAAACGTTTGTTTTCAGAGATTTTTTGTGGAAAACATGTAGTCGTCCCATGTTTTCAGTGGATCAAAGACTCTTGCACCATCACTGAATTTTTACCTCAGAATTTTTCAGGTATCAGTACTTTATGGTAGGTGTGCTTCTGACTTTTGATTTCTATACATTCTGCTCAGATAGAAATTAGTGTATTGGTACTTTTGTGGTATGTATGTATCTGACTGTTGATTTCTATACATTCTCTTCAGAAAGAAAATGATGTATCAGTACTTTTGTGGTATGTATGTATCTGACAATTGATTTCTATACATTCTCCTCTGAAAGAAAATAATGTATCAGTACTTTTGTGGTATGTATGTATCTGACAGTTGATTTTTATACATTCTCCTCTGAAAGAAAATAATGTATCAGTACTTTTTTGGTATGTATGTATCTGACAGTTGATTTTTATACATTCTCCTCTGAAAGAAAATAATGTATCAGTACTTTTGTGGTATGTATGTGTCTGACAATTGATTTCTGTACATTCTGTTTAGAGAGAAGAGGAAACTGGTGTGAGAGGATGTTTGTAGCCACTGTATTGACAGCAGTCAGGTAGGAGAGTTGAGTTAAGAGCTGATGTGCTGTACAGATAGCCAGAAAGCAGCATGACCTGAAGAAGAAGAAGCTGAAAGTCGTCTTTGCTGGGGAGCCAGGCTTGGACATGGGTGGCCTCACCAAGGAGTGGTTCCTTCTCCTGATCCGGAAAATCTTTCACCAAGACTACGGTACATCTCGGAATTGATCGTTAAGCATCGATTGAACAAGAATGTCAATCTGGAAGGCCACATTTTATGGGCTTTTAAAAAAGAAAATTTAATTTTTTTTTTTTTTTTTTAACTTACATTGCAAAACTGATAGCTTACCCCTGCTGGTTGCACATGACATGGATGATGCTGATGAATCCAGATGTGTCCCGTGCTGTCGGTGATGCTTTTGGAGCCACTGTGAAGGTTTCTTTTGTGACTGGCAGAGGCTGTCTGTGACGTTGATGAACCCGTATGTGTAATGTGTTATGTTCTTGAGTTCAGATGGGTCTCCTGATTTGACAGATGCTGATGTACTCAGTGTGAAGTGACATTTCTGACTGACTGACAACATGTCCTGTGATGTCGATGAACCCAGGGTGAAGTATTGTACCTGTGACTGACAACATGTCCTGTGATGTCGATGAACCCAGGGTGAAAGTATTGTACCTGTGACTGACAACATGTCCTGTGATGTCGATGAACCCAGGGTGAAGTATTGTGCCTGTGACTGACAATATGTCCTGTGATGTTGATAAACTCAGTATTGTATTTGTCACAAATAGAACTGTCCCGTAATGTCAGTAATGTTTGCAAATGCAGTGTAAAAATACTGGTAGAGGTGTCCTGTGTTGTGAACGATGTTGAAGAATCCGAGATGAAGCGTTGCATTTTTGAGGCACTGCGGTGTCTTGTGATGTGTATGATGTAGAAGAACCCAGTACTGAAGTATGGCATTTGTGATTCACAGGGATGTTCACCTACGACAAGAGGGCTGGTGTTCACTGGTTTAGCTTGACACCCTGTGATAACTACCAGGAATTCAACCTGGTTGGAGTGGTATCCTTTCCTTAGGGTTTGCTGTCCTCACGACAGGAGCAAGGTGGAATGGTACAGCAGCTTTCAAAGGGAGGTGACTGAGGGCGGAAATTTAAGCTCATTTTGAAAAAGAAAAGATACTATTTCCATAGACTATACAGAAACACAGATTACAGGACAGAACACAATGCATTTTGACCTCTTGGGTCTCCGTGAGGCAAAAACACACAACATTTAGGACAGTGAAAAAGAAGAATGAGCAACCACTTATGACATTCGGCACAGAGTGGTTGTTGAATGAAAATGAAGTATTGGGAAGGGGACCATGGGAGTTGAAATAATAATGACAACAATCATAGTAATAATGATAGTAGCAGCAGTAATAGTGATGATAGTGATGATGATGATGAAAATATTTAAATGATAGGAGGAGGAATACTGTTACTTTTGATGATGACAATAACAGTTGTAATGTTAGTGGCTAAGTGCAGAAGGGAGAAAGCAGAGGGGTTGGAGGGTAGTAAAACAACAGGGGTTTGTTTGTTTGATCGTTTAATGGTATGGTATAATAGTGACGACAGTGATTGTGGTAGGTTGATCATAGCACTTTGTAGCGAGGAATGGAAATGATCAATGAGTACAACTGCATTCTGATCTCACCTGGCTGGGCAAACCCACATGTCTAGGCACAGCTGCATTCTGATCTCACCTGGCATGGCAAAACCCACACGTCTAGGCACAGCTGCATTCTGATCTCACCTGGCCTGGCAAAACCCACACGTCTAGGCACAAACTGCATTCTGATCTCACACTGGCCTGGCAAAACCCACACGTCTAGGCACAACTGCATTCTGATCTTATCTGGCCTGGCAAAACCCACCCCGTCTAGGCACAACTGCATTCTGATCTCACCTGGCCTGGCAAAACCACACATCTAGACACTGCCAGGAGGAAGAAGAGGCAGATGGAGGTGGTGTCGGTTTCCTCCAGGAGGTGTCACTGCGTGCAGACTTGTCCCTAGATGTTACACCACATCTGCTAAGTTTCAGGATCACAATGCGCAGGATTCACAGCTGAGGAATTAATGAATTAATGACTAAGATGAAAAGGTTCAAGGTGAAGCTTTCTTGGAAAAGACCTAGCGGATATCTGACCTGTGCATTAGCGAAAGGAGTGTTATTAAAGCTATTCTGTTACATATACAAACTATCTTTGAGGATGCTCAGAAGACTTGAAAATTAAAAGGAAAAAAAACACAGAACAAAAAGCTTTCAGTGTTTCACAAGATTTTTGTTCTGTTTTTAAGAAAAAATTTCATTTTCAAGTCTTCTGAGCATCCTCAAAGATAATTTGCATAGTTGACAGAAGGTCAGTGGTCAAAAATGATTTTCTATATTCTGTTAAACCTCTCGGTCATTGCGAAAGCTGAATTCTGTATTCATGTGTATCTTCATGTCATTCATGGTTATCTGGTATTGCAGCTGGCAAAATGAACAATTTCTTTGATCAGTTGGTAAAAGCTCTCTGTGGCAGCCAGCTCAGTTTCAAGTTTGATAATGCTGAATGTCTTTGTTCCAAAGGAAATTTATGGATTCCCTCTGTTACACATGGTTCATCCCTTCTTTACTAATCATTAATCTTCTTTATGCCTCAGGTATCAGTCATGACAACACAAACATATTGTTGCTACCTGAGTGTATCCCTTTGCTGTTATTACCTAGCCCATATAGTCACCTCAAACCACCCAGATTTATCACACCTCAATGAATGGGATTTTTACACTCGCCATAAAGAGGTATGTCAAGATTCTGATGATCCCAGTTGTTTTGAAATGGGGAGGTTAAATTAATCAATGATAAAATGTTCCTTCTGTGTTATATAATTTCATCTTTTACTGTGAAGGGGGAGATAACTTATTACGTGTTTCTCCCAAAATCTGTTCATTGCAGCTGTATGTCATTGCTTTAAAAGCTCAAGACTGTAACATCTCATTTTAACATTTCACCCACATAATACTCCATGCCTCTTCATTATTTTGTCTGCATCATTTGCACATTGTTAAATATTGACCAGTACACGCTTTCTGTCTCATGTAGATCACTACCTGTTTCCATGCTGGAAAACAGAATTACACTGATACCTCACTAACAAATTAAGCATGTGCTACTCTGTATATTTTTATTTTTGTGTGTGTTGTGTTAGATTGGATGAAAATGTCTGAGAGGAAGAAAGAAGGAGCAAGAATTGAGAACAAACTAGGAGTGTAGGAGCCCGTTCTTTTGCTATGTGTAGGTCTTCAGACAAGGTCATGTCTTCTTTCCATTAAAGATTAGAAATGTATTTAGTCAAAATTATGCAAAATATTCTACTCAAACCAAAGTTACATTCCACTTGTTAATATCTCAAGTAATGGTTGTATTGTTTTAAAGATGGAAGAAAACTGTTCTCAAAAACAGGTGTTGTCTGGTGTGTTTTGAATATTGGTTCCAGAATTGCTTAGGACTGCCAAATGTTCCATGTTTGAAATTGCTTTGAAATGTGTTTTTCAAGGTACTGTAAAGGTTGGTATTTTTACACTTATTTCAGTGAGCTCTGTGCCCTAAAAATGAATACTGTGGTTTTTTTGTCCTGCAAGGGACTCGGATTTGCAGGACATACCCTTTTAACCTTTTCTTTCTTTAAATAAGGTCTACGTCATTGACGGATAGGGTATTTCTGAAATGGGCTGTATTGTGCAGGCGATGTCCTGACAGCATCTGTTGTAATGTCGATGGTAAAGAAAGTGAAGGCAGATTAGGGGAGATGATTCACAGGGTACTGGGACCTGCCCATTAGCTCTTACTTCCTCAACTCCTCACCATCCTTTTACCCCCCTCACTTCATCTCTCCATCACGCTTGTTTTGGAAAAGTGGCAGCAGCCGAAAAAGACTTTGCAAGTACTTTGCAGGGGGTAAAAGAAAAAGTGAAACAAAGAAATGATCTGGGTGTGGCTGCGAAGCAGTAAACATGTCCAACAGTTCTTCTGTCAGTGTGACTTATTGGTAGTCCATGCAGTTTCTTTATGTTGTTGGATGGTTAGTTGTTAGGTTCTTCAGCATTCTCACCCAGTTCAGCACCACTCTTTCTGTTCCCCTAACTCCTTCCCCATGTCTCTTTTTTGTTTGTTTGTTTGTTGCAAGTATACCTCCACTAGCAGCAATCTAGACCCCTCAGCCAGCCCCACAAAAATACGAGAAAAAAAGAAAAACAGGTCCCCTGCCCTCTAACAACCCTTTCCCTCCCAGCTACTGGACAAGGTGATGGGCATCTGGGTTGGGGGAGGGGGAGAGAATTCTAGCAGCAATGGAAGAAATCCTTGACCCGTTTGTCAGCTGATGGGCCTGGCGGTGTACAACAGTATTAATCTGGACGTGCGATTCCCCACCGTCTGTTACCGCAAGCTGCTGTCTCCGGCTGTGGTCCCCTTCAACAACCCCAGGGCTACTGTGGGCATCGTGTCCGCCTCGCTCCAGGACCTTGCCAAGATGATGCCTGTCAGTGTGCCTTGGGCTGTAGATTGGGTTTGATTGTGTGTGATTGTGTGACAGGTTTTGAAGAATGTGTGTGTGTGTGTGTGTGTGTGTGTGTGTGTGTGTGTGTGCAGACAGGCACACAAACAAATGTCCAGTCACTCTTGTTTAAGATGCTTATTGTGCGACACTGAATGGATGAGGAGAAAATGAGGCTTGGGTTCATTATCGCGCTTTCTTTTGTCATTTGAATTGTGTCAGATAGCCTGAAAAGGAATTTTACAACTAACAGTAGTTCTACTGTACACTTGCTTGTCCAGACAAATGCCTTGTCCTCACTTGGCGTGGAACATCTTCATATCATCAGAATCCCCCAGAAAACAAAATTGAGAGAGCAGGGAGCTAACATTGGCTCCATACCCAGATAGGCAGAAAAGAGTGATCACCCTTAGTGAGTTCACAACATTAGGCCATAGTGGAACTAGGTCAGTTTTCACACCTTTTCCCAAGTAAGTGGGAAGTTGGAAGGGTATCCTTGTGTTTTTGGACAGGTAAGGAAATTGTGAAACTGCAGTTGTCCACACCTAGAACTTGACAATGACACCAGAGGCACAAAAGGCCCTCTGTGAAAGTCTTAAGCATGTCATTCAAGATAGCTGGGTAGTTCCAGTTCTTCCCACTGACCTACATAGCACTCTCAACTTAAGGCAGGAGCTGCATGGGGTCGAAAAGTCCCACAAATAAATTAATTGTGCAGATGGGAATTGAACCTACAATCTCTCCCAGCCAGGATTCCATGACACTGACCATTGTCAAAGGTGGCTGGCTCATCCGCCTCTTTTCTGTGACTGACAATCTTCTTCATGATAATTTGACAGAGACGATGATTCAGATTGTTCAGAAAGGTTTTGTGCTAGCTGCACAGACTTGAAAACTGCACATGTTGATGATTTGACAGGACATGGCACGGGGGCTGCAGGACCTTCTGGAGTACGATGGGGACGTGGAGGAGGACTTTGGATTGACGTTTCAGGTCAGTGCTCCTAGACCGCAGGATTACCTGGAAGATCGTGGTGTGCTTATAGACAACAGGGCTGTATGGAAAATGTAGGCCTGACTTTTCAGGTCAGTGCTGACTGATGGCAAGATCATAGGGAAGAGACTGTACCTACATTTCAGGCAGCAAAGATTGTGTGGAAGATTTTGGACAATCATTACAGATGAGAGCTGATTGGTACCAGTATTTCTCAAAGGATTTTGGACAGATGCATCAGGGGAATTGTACATTAATATTTCAGAAAAAGCAGGCGTGGAAATCCCACACACAGAATTCAAAAACGAAACACAGTGTTCAGATGATCGCATAAGAACAAAAGCAAAACCAAGATATTCTGACAGATGTCATGAAGAATTGCACCAGAGATACAGTGTCGTGACTGGCATTACAGAGGATGGAAACACATACTTGAGACAGGCATCATAGAGACTCAAAACATACTTGTGATTGGTAACACAAGTAGCATTGAAACTGAGATAGAATGTTGGGACAAGTATCACAGAGAATTGAACACACACTTGTGTGACAGGTATCACAGAGAATTGAAACACATGCTGTTACGACAGGTATCACAGAGAATTGAAACACACACTTTTGTGACAGGTATCACAGAGAATTGAAACACACACAATTGTGACAGGTAACACATGTAAAGTTGAAACAGAGGTGCAGTATTGTGAAGGTAAAACATGTAGAATTGAAAACAGATACAGTATTGTGACAGTATTACAAAGAACTGAACATACACTGTTGTGACAGATATCACCATTGAAACATACACTGTTGTGACAGTATTACAACTGAAACATACACTGTTAAGACAGTATTACAATTGAAGCGTACACTGCAGTGACAGGTATCACAATTGAAACTTACACTGTTGTGACAGGTATCACAATTGAAACATACACTGCTGTGACAGGTATCATGAAGCATACACTATTGTGACGGGTATCACAGTTGAAACCTACGCTGTTGTGACAGGTATCACAATTGAAGCGTACACTGTTATGACAGGTATCAGGTATCCAATTGAAACATACACTGTTGTGACAGGTATCACAATTGAAACATACACTGTTGTGACAGGTATCACAATTGAAGCGTACACTGTTGTGACAGGTACCACAATTGAAACATACACTGTTGTGACAGGTATCACAATTGAAGCGTACACTGTTGTGACAGGTATCACAATTGAAACATACACTGCTGTGACAGGTATCACAGTTGAAACATACGCTGTTGTGACAGTATCACAATTGAAGCGTACACTGTTGTGACAGTATCACAATTGAAACATACACTGCTGTGACAGGTATCACAATTGAAACATACACTGCAGTGACAGGTATCACAATTGAAACATACGCTGTTGTGACAAGTTTCACAGTTGAAACATACGCTGTTGTGACAAGTATCACAATAGAAACATACACTGTTGTGACAAGTATCACAATAGAAACATACGCTGTTGTGACAGGTATCACAATTAAAACATACGCTGCTGTGACAGGTATCACAATTGAAACATACGCTGCTGTGACAGGTATCACAATTGAAGCATATGCTGTAGTGACAGGTATCACAATTGAAACATACGCTGTTGTGACAGGTATCACAATTGAAACATACACTGCTGTGACAGGTATCACAATTGAAACATACGCTGTAGTGACAGGTATCACAATTGAAACATACACTGTAGTGACAGGTATCACAAAAAACGTACACTGTAGTGACAGGTATCACAATTGAAGCATGCACTGTAGTGACAGGTATCACAATTGAAGCATGCACTGTAGTGACACAGGTATCACAATTGAAGCATGCACTGTAGTGACAGGTATCACAAAACATACACTGTAGTGACAGGTATCACAAAACATACACTGTAGTGACAGGTATCACAAAACATACACTGTAGTGACAGGTATAACAGGAATTGAAAACAGGCACTGTAGTGACAGATATCAACAAGAGTTGAAGCACACACTGTTGTGACCACTGTCACAGAGAACTGAAACATACAGTATTGGGACAGGTATCACAAGAATTGAAACATGCTCATGTGACAGGTATCACAAACAGAACTGAAAGATGTATTGTGACGGGTGTCATTGAGAATGGAAACACACACTACTATGACAAAAATAGCACTGAAAGATGTATTGTGACAGGTGTCACAGAGAATTGAAACACACACTACATGACAAAAATAGAACTGAAAGATGTGACAGGTGTCATAGAGAATTGAAACACACACTACCATGACAAAAAAATAGAACTGAAAGATGTGACAGGTGTCACAGAGAATTGAAACACACACTATCTTGACAAAAATAGAACTGAAAGATGTATTGTGACAGGTGTCACAGAGAATTGAAACACACACTATCGTGACAGGTGTTACAGAGAATTGAAACACACACTATCATGACAGGTGTCACAGAGATTTCAAACACACACTCTTGTGACAGGTGTCACAGACGGAGTTTGGCCAGCTGAAGGCTATTCCACTGAAGCCAGGAGGAGATGATTTGGCAGTCACCAGTGAGAACCGTCAAGGTAAGTCCCTGTGTTTGTCTGTGTTGGGGGAGCTTTTAGTGTCTGCAGGGTTCCTATGTATCTACTTGGACCACAATAGTTTCTGTGCTGAAGGGCTGGTGTGTAGGCTGTGATGTCCATGCACTTCCATATCATATCAAATTGATGTGCCTCTGGAGACAGCCATGCACTGTTATGATATGGTATGTAAACATAGCTGTGTTGAATGTTGCTAGGTAAATGAGTAAAAAAGAACTGTGGAAAAGAGAGAGTGAATAGAGAAGTGAAATAAAAAAAAAAAAGTAATCTTCCCATGTGAAGTGAGGCTGTCCATCAGATCCATAACTGTTTATGATTTTCCACCAGTGTGTAATGGTATTATCCCCATATCGAAAGGATGTGGTGTGTTATTCACACAATGGAGAAAAAACAAAACAAAACAAATCTGGCTTTTTTTTCCAGCTCTTAATCAAGTCTTCGTCCTTCACCCATATTTCCCCCAGACCTTCCCATCCCCTGCATACTTCCCAAGTTTACCATAAAGGGGGAAAAAAAAAGTAAACAGAGTTCAGATGATGGAGCATCAATCTTTTT
This sequence comes from Conus betulinus, assembly GCA_016801955.1. NCBI lineage: Eukaryota > Metazoa > Mollusca > Gastropoda > Neogastropoda > Conidae > Conus > Conus betulinus. The sequence goes on along the minus strand of JADBJO010000719.1, from coordinate 385,648 downwards.
TGTACCAATAAACAACATAAAATCAGTGTAAAAAACAACAACAAAAAACAATCACAAGAGTGTAGTTTTACTGGGTATGGATGATTCACATACATATACATGCACAAAGAGCTTTTCTTCCTCCTACATTTTAAATAGTGTATGCTCTTTATTTTCTTACTTTCTGTTTTTGTTTTCTTTTAAATTTATCAGCGGGTGAAAGAGGGGTATGTATTCAGACTGGTGCACAGTGAGGTACTTTGTTTTGAAAACATTTATGATTTGTTGTATATCTTTGTCTCAGAACTGTGTAGTATCAGTATTTGAAAAAATTCTCTCTCTGTCTTTCTCCCTCTCTCTGTATTTTCACACACAGAGAAACATATAAATCAGAAACAGTTTCAGTAGTAACAAATTTCAAATTTCAAGATTGATGGCATAGATGAGATGGTCACTATTCAACTTTCAGGATCAGTGGGAAGTCATCATTTCAGTTTCAGGATTAGGGACTCTTCCCTCTTGCACCCCGGTCGAGGTCTCATTCATTTCATGCTCTCAAATGCAAAGCCTTGATCCGCAAAACCATGAACCGCATAAGTATAGCGATAAAACTAGAAATTGCTGGCATCCAGTTCCCCTTCTCTCTTTCTCTCTCTTCTGCCCTGTCTGTAATGTTTTGATTTCCCCAAGGGTTTATGGATATACACAATCTCTGTCTCTTTCTGTCTGTTTCTGTTTAAAGACATGTCATGTGATGGTGTGCATGACCTGAATGTCAATGTCCACTCTTTGTAGAGTACGTCCAGCTGTACTGTGACTGGGTGGTGAACCGAGCAGTATTCCAGCAGTTCGCTGCTTTCTATCACGGCTTCCACAGTGTCTGCGCTTCAAATGCCCTCATTGTGAGTACCTTCCCCTTGTATCTCCTACCCCCCTGCTTCTCATTATTCAGCCTGTGCAAGCCATTCACTCACCAAACCCAAGATGTTGGGCTGCCAGGTTCAGACAACATTCAGCTGCGGACATCAGTCTGAATAAACAGACACTGGCCGAAGGGGCCCACTTCAAGCATGGACGGCAACTCAGCAGTGAGGTTAAGATGAGGCTCGCTTTGACTGACAAGGCTTGGTGTCATCTGGAATGCAAGGTTTCTCAGTTCCCAGTGAAGACACAGCACCACATGTCACAGGTGACGTGCATCTGTCAGAATGGATGTGAAAGCTGGACACTTTCTACACAGGAGTTCATTGTGAGGAACAGTCTCCAAGTGTGATGGGTTTGGAACTCAAGGGGAGAAAGCAGTGAGCAGAACATGGACCGCAGACCTTGAATGAAAACTACCAAACATCTGAGAGTGAAGGCTTTGATTTGTCTGCATCTCGACCAAGGGGAACAAGATGAATGGGCGGTTATGCAGAAAGTTCACATGTCTGCATGCAAACAAGAACCCTGCAGAGACAGAGTGCCATTAGTTCAACTGCTGCGGGCATGTACCTCACTGTAGCTTCCTGTCCAAGACCACTGCACAGGGAACAGTGGAGGGTGGACTTCTCAGAGGCAGACTGGAGACATCATGGATGGTTGGCATACAGAATGAGGCTGTTGCATTGCCTCCTCTGGCCTGTTGCACATGATGGGGAAACAGTGGGGAGTGAATGTCCCTACTGCTGAGAGTGTCTGCATGGTACAGCTGCCATTTGTCATGGGACAATAATAATAATGGTAATGAAAGTTATGTGTATGATTTAACAATTAAACGACATCATCGCCAACAACAATATGAATTGTAGGAAAAACAACTCATTCTGTACCACCGATTTTCTCCCTTTATTTTCACTGGTGTCTGTTTGTATGCATTAGTTTAACAAAGAAAAAGCCCCAGACTAACCTTTTTTTTTGTTGTGTTTTTTTTTGTTGTCCCAACCTCTGCGCCACCTCAGAGGCAGTGCACCCACGCCGCTCATTCCGACACCCTGTCCACAGCCACAGCCCAGTCGGCCCCGCTGCAGCCCCAGCACCACCAGCAATCCGCAGGGAGCAGTCAGTGTCAGGTCGTGAAGAGGCAACCCACCGGAGGAGACACTGCACTGCTGCCGAGTCACTTCGTTGGTGTTCAGTGGCGCCTGTTTTGATCTAACATACGCAGGACACCACCTACTAAACCCTCTACTGATGACAATAATTGCTTAGTCGTGGAGCCGGCATGAGTGAACTTTCCCTCCGGAGGGCGCCACCATGTCCGTCCAGCGACAGCCCCCATGGACCCGCCGATACCGGTGACCCCGACGGAACCAAACCAAGGCCACAGATGTGGAGAGGACATCGAAACTGAGGTCACCATGAGAGCAGAGCATGAAGAGCCACAGAACTTGAGACATTTTTTTTAATGCTGATCGATGAGAATGAGGATGATTAAGATGATGCTACGGATTTCCATTTCGGTCTGAGACTACATGACAGGGGGCTGTACTCTACGCTTCCTTTCATAATATATCCCGGCGTCAACCAGGCCCGAGAGATACAGGCACCTGCAGTGTTGGTCAGGTAATTTGAGCAACACTCTCAGAAATGCATCCATTAAGTGGATGAAACTCGACTGTGTGGTCCCAGTCTTCCCAACTGAGTCCGCAGCAAACTCAACTCAGGGTAGGAGCCGGTTGGGGCAGAAGAACCCACATGACTCTGATGGGATTCGAACCCACGACCTCCCAGCCGGAGTCCACGACGCTAACCACTTCGCCACGGCGGCTGGCAACCTTTTAATGAAGCATTTTGAAACTTTAATACTGTTTGAGGGAGACACTGATTTATAGGGTACGTGTAAATAAAAAAGATTTTCTTCTGTCAGGAAATGATTGATTTGAAAGGGAGAGGAAGCCTCATGAGTTTTCAGCAACACGAAGCAAAAGTGCTGACCTCGGAGAACAGATCATCAGAGTGGAAACTTACCCAGTTCTAGCATACACTGTCAGTTGATTGTAGGTGGGAGGCCAGATGTAGTTTGAAGTGGTGCCTTTTCTGCTGTGCTCCCCACAATAGAAAGAATTGATATGTATGTGTGTGTGTGTGTGTGTGTGTGTGTGTGTGTGTGTGTGCATTCTGGCTCCTGGATTATGTAAATTTTGACATGGAGATAAGGTATTCTGGAGTTACAAAGTAATCTGTGTTTTAGGTCTGCTTTTGCTAATGTTGATGGGCATACAGTGTAGTGGACATGAACTATAGTTCTGACCATTGTGTTCACTAAATAGAACGCTTACACATGATGTTTGCACAGTGAGGGAAAGAGGAAAGTGAGGGACAGTAGGATTAAAACAAAACAAACATAGGAGGCGAGGAAAAAGAGAACTGGAATGTGGTCATGGAAATGTAAATAGTGCACACCCTGAACTGTGTGCAGATGCTGCGTCCCGAAGAAGTGGAGATGCTGGTGTGCGGGAACCCCACGCTGGTGATGAGCGAGCTGAAGAAGGTGACGGTGTACGACGGCTACACGCACCAAGATGGCACTATCAGGTGCATGATGGTCACAGTGGTAGGGAGGGGGCACAGCTTGGGTAGGCCTTGGATTGGTAGGACGGAGGCACCACCACCCTCGAGGGTGTGATGGGGTCAGCTTTCTAGGATAAAAAGGACAACAGGGCAAAAGGACAATGAGACAAAAGGACAAAAGGATCTGCTAGTCAGGTGTGTGTGATGACCACACTGAGCGGACGATAGGACAAGGGGACCTTTATGAAGTGTGTGAAGGTCACACTGGTAGGGGGGGCAACTCGGGTGGGCCACTGACAGTTAGGACAAAGGGACCACCTCCAGGTGTATGATGGTCTGTTGGATTGGACAGTAGGACAAAGGGTATGTGATGGTCATACAAACAGAGAACAAGAGGACAAAGGAATCATGTGTGTGACAGTCAACTGACACTGGACACAGTAGGACGAAGGGATCCTCACCAGGTGTGCGCGATAGTTACACTGACATAGCACAACAGGACAACAGGATCAGGCGTGTGAGATTCATTCTGAGAGAGAACAAGAGGACAAAGAGATCAGGTGTGTGAGGGTCACAATGAGAGAGAACAACAGGACAAAAGGATCAGGTATATGATCAGGTATGTGAACAAGAGGACAAAGAGATCAGGTGTGTGAGGGTCACAGTGAGAGAGAACAAGAGGACAAAGAGATCAGGTGTGTGAGGGTCACAATGAGAGAGAGCAACAGGACAAAGAGACAGGTGTGTGACATTCACACTGGCAGAGGACAAAGAGGACAAAGACAACAGTAGACTTGTTTACCTGTACAAGATTTTGACTATTTAGCACAGAAAAATCTGTCACAGACATATGTACGAGATTGCAAAATAAAATATGAAAATGAACTTGTCAGAGTACAGGGTAATAAAAATCAAAGTGTTCAGCTTGTCTGTAATTCAGAACTTGATTAGGTCAGTTGTGCATAGCCAAAAACAACTGTAGACATAAGTTTGTTATTGTTTAGTCCATCTAGTTCAGCAGAATTCGATAGTCATGTTGATCACCATGTTAACTGGGGACGTTATTAATTCAAGAACAAAAAAAAAAAAAAAAAAAAAAAAAAAAAACCCAAAACAAAATTTTGGAACTGAGTTGACCACTTCAACACATTTGCCTTCTTTAATCAGACATTTTATTTTGGCCAGCAATTTCACAATCAAAATCAATGTTTCATCACAAACAAACATCGAAAGTCGGAAGAGAACAAAATCACAAGTTTTTCATCTCTTATCAAGTCAGCTTTATGGATGTCGAAGTCTGACCATTTTTACACGATATAAATTCGTTTCAATACCAAAGTCACAGCAGAACACATTGGTGTTTTTCATCTCCTGATCTTAGAAATTAAATGCAGTTAGTGTGCTATTCATGACAGAACTGCTGCTTTTGTCCTTTGACAGAAACTTTGGTGTCTTCCATTGAAACTGACCGATCAGGACAATTTTGTGGTGGTTTCAGTGATGTAGATGGCAAAAATGTGTGACTTAGACACAACCTGTGCTTCTTACATCAACAAATCTGCTGATGTGGTATTCATGTCTTGTTGGAGCAAAGCGACCTGGTCTATTCCCAAATCAGATGTATTCCATCAGGTGCCCTAACTGTTTGTAAAGATACATAGTTGTTTTGATATCATTTTCTCATCTGTCTTCAGCCTCCCTTCACCCCTCCCCCATTCTCCTTTCCCCAGCTGTCCTCCTTACTGCAACTTGGGTTTGGACCAACTTTTGAAGGTAAATAGTATTGTACCTGCTGCTGCTGCTGCTGCTACTACTACTACTGATTACAATTATATTAATTGAAGTAATAATAATAATATTAATAGTAAATGATAATAATGATAATACTACTATAATAACAGTGATAATAATAATAGTAATAATAATGAATGAATTATTTTTTTTAAATCACACTATCCTCATAGTAATCACTTAATGGGGTGTGGGAGAATTTAGTCAAAAAAAATAGTTGAAATCTAGTGAACGAAAGTTCCATACACCCCCCCCCACACCTCCCTTTCACTTCCACTCTGTGTGTGTGTGTGTGTGTGTGTGTGTGTGTGTGTGTGTTTCTCTTTCTCTTGCTGTCTTTCTTGCAGACACTCATGTAGATGAGTAGGCTATTTTCTCAGAGCGAATAGCTGTGCAAATTATGATAACTGACAATTCTTTTATGTAGTCAGAGTGACGGCCTTTAATTCAAGGGACATTGGACAGTGTGACTGTGGATACAATGTTCACAGACCCAGTGCTTTTACTCATGTGAAGTTGAGCTCTTAGGTACATATGAGCAATTTTTTGACGACGATGATGACGAAAGACCATTTTTTTCTCTTGGAATTAAAATTGCATCATTTTGCATGCTGGGAGAAAATGTATCACAACATATCATGTTGTCTGTAAGTACTGATTTTTGTTTAAAAATACTGAAATTGGATTCTATGATGTGGAGTTGTTGTGGAAAGGGTTAACAGGTCTTCACGAGGTGTGTGAGGGTCAGATTGGCAGAGGGCAATAGGGCAAAGGGCATCAGGTATGTGTCGATGGTCACAAGACAGGCAGCAGATTTTGGGTTAGGCCATGGAGGACAGACGAGTGGATGTGTGGAATAGGAGACATGAACATGTCACTCTCTTCCCAGTTTACGCTTCTGCTTCTTTATCAAGTGACATTGGATGAAGAATGGGTTGTGTAGAGGATGTTTGATGGATGTGTTTATATGCTGGTGTATGTGGATGAAAATGTGTATATATTTGAAAGAGTGTGTGTGTGTGTGTGTGTGTGTGTGTGTGTGTGTGTGTGTGTGTGCTGTTATGCATCTTATTTCCTTCATTAGTGTTTGTTTTATATCTTCAACTGAAATAGAAACAAACTTTTGTCATACGCTTTACCAAAAAATGGAGGAGAGAGAACAGGAGGTTGGGGTTGGAATGAGAGATGGAAAGTGGGAATGAATGAGAGAGCGAGAGTGAGTGAGAGAGAGATTGAGATGGGGAGGTGGGGGGAGGGGGGGGGACTACAGCGGGAGAGTAAGAGGAAGTCGGGATCAGAGCGAGGGAGTATTTCTGACGATTATTTAATCAGATGTGAAAGACTAGAACTCATGTTTTTCCCCCTACAAACTTTTGAAATCAAATTTTCTTTTTTTTTTTTTCTCTGTTGATGAGAAATTTGTCAACAGTTTATCATGATCTGGTTTTGTGTTGATACATTCAGACATTGATTTGATCATAACTTGGTCAGTCAGTCTGTCAGTGTGTGTGTGAACTTGCTCAGACCAGTTACCTGGACTGGAGCAGTGGTCCCTCATTGCATGAGGAATGGACTGGGAACAGGTCCAGAGGCAGAGTTGTAACCCAAACGAGGAACCCTGGTGTGCAGGTACTTTTGGGACGTGGTGCTGCACTTGCCTCTGGACATGCAGAAGAAGCTGCTGCTGTTTGCCACAGGCAGCGATCGTGTGCCCATCGGGGGCATGGGAGAGATGACCTTCAAAATATCCCGCATCAACGACCTGGATTTGTAAGTGGTCAGATGAAGAAAAAAATCTGCATAAAATACAGTGTGGTCTGTGTGGGATAAAAATGTTGTGTGTTTATTTGTAGTTTTGTTTATTTGTTTTTTTTTTTTGTTCTATAGACTGTTTGTTGTTTTGTTCTTTCTAAAGACTACCAGGCTTGGTTCGATATTCTTCAGTTTAATTTTGCATTTGTTTGTTCTGTCATCACATAAGTTTTAAACTCTGAAGATGCTGTTTCCCCATATTTTTACTCTTGGTTTTTGGTTCTAAGCATTCAGGGGGAAAAAGTTCAGCACATTCTTTTTTCTTCTGCAAGGAAGGTTCAGATCATCAGGTTTCTGTTACTGTTGCTGTTAGTGGGACTGTGACAGGAGCCGAGCAAATTGATTGTGGTTGGTGGTGTGCAGGTTGCCCATGTCCCACACCTGTTTCAATCAGCTGGTGCTGCCCCCCTACAAGAGCCGCAAGGTACTGAAACAGAAGTTGCTGACAGCCATCCAGAATGCAGAAGGATTTGGTCTGGAGTGAGGGCACGTGTCAAGCACCTGTTGGATGGAGAAACTCTAGTCCCACTGTTGTTATTGTTTGTTTGCTTGTTTTTTTTTTTTTTTTCCCTCAGTTTCAGTCAGGATATGTGATACAGTCTGACTTTTTTTTTTCTTTTCTGACTGAACAGAGTGAATGCCTATGAATGCGGGTAAACCTTGTGATGAAAAGGAATCACATTCCAACAGTACATGCGGATGCTGGGATTGTTGACATTTTTTTTTTTTATTTTAAAAAAAAAAAAAAAAAAATTATTGTAGTTGAGAGAAACAGACTCATGACTGCAGATGCATTTACACCAAAATATATCTCTGTCTGTAACTGTCTGTCTGTCTGTCTCTCTCTCTCTCTCTATATATATATATATAAAAGAAAAAGGTACTGACTGTTGTCCACCGGTGTGCTCACACGTCAGGAAAAGACACAGCACGACGTGTGATCCTCACTGCACTGAAACAAAACATGTGAAACCAGGTTGTGAGTTTATCGTCCCACCTCGGGCTGTTTTGACCGCTGCTCATACTCCTGTATCAGATAGGTCTGCTCACTACGCAATGTGGCGCTTCAGTGTGTTGGAAAATGTCAGTGCAGTGCTGGCCTCTTTCCCTTCCCCAGCTCTGTTCCCAGTCTTACCATCAGAACCAGGTTTCATTTTGGTCTATTCATCCCAGCTGGCCAGCGTCCTTCAGACGTTCTTCACGGCTTAGCTCACAGTGGTGAGATTGAAGAAGGCCTTTAGGGTAATCCAAAGAGAAAATGATAGCAAGCGATGGAGTTGTTGTGAGGGAAGTAATGAAGGTGGCAGTTATTAGCTGGGGTGCTTGTGTATAGTAGGAAAATGATAGCAAAAATGAAGGTATGGTGAGGGAAGTAAGTAAGGTGGCAGATATGATCGCGGGTGCTTGTGTGCGGTCTATTGACGCATGAAGCATGCTTTTGAAATACAAATGTCATTCTACAGTTGAGTACATACTGGTTTGGTCTAAATGTGATGTTGGATAGCTGTTTTTGGATGTTATGTAGCTTAATTTGTGCTTGTGTATAGGAATGCAAAAATATTGCTGGATGTGATGGGGGTTTATTTTGGAAAAGAAAAATGCTTAAATGCGCCTTATACACACAAGCGCACACATGCACATACACATGTTAGAGTTTTATTTTGGAAAAGAAAATTTCCTTAAATGCGCTTTACACACACACACACACACACACACACACACACACACACGTGCGCGCACACACACACACACACACACACACACAGAGGAAAATTGGGATATTTTGAAAAGAGAATCGACGTACAGCTCAGTTTCTTTACAAAACAGAGCCACATTTTTATCTTTGTAGTTTTTCCCAATATGATACAGGTTTATGAATACCTTTCATACATCCAGGTAAGGTAGAGAAAGGAAGATAACATTCCTTCTAACAAGGAAGTATATTTTTGTCATTAGACTACAAAGAAAAAAAGAAAATGACAATGTGTAAGATGTTGTCTGTAAACTGAAACAGTTTTGTACTCTGTGAGCGTCATGTGTCTCCAGAGGTGTTATGTCAGTATTATTTTGAACAAAAACCTGTTCATCTTATGATGTCTTCACTTGTTTAAAGTTGTTGCTGCTGTCAGGCGTATCCTCTGTATCATGGTAGGATTCAAACTTGAGTATTTCTGAAAATGGCATGTTCTTTGTCATCATTCCTTGGCTAGAATTCTATGGTCCATAATTTTTGAGAGTTTCATAGCATATGCGACTCCGTTTTTGATCTTATCATTGAGATAGCTGCTGTCCATTGTCGGGGATGGTGTGCGCCTTTTTCATTGTTTTGTGTGCACTGCCCACATCCACAGCACACTGCTAGGAAGGATGGAGGTGGGCATAAGTGCCTATAGGATTGATGAATGCATATGTATGTGGACCGGGGTTTTTAAAGCCTCATCTGCAGGACTTGAAGGGGGTTGCAATGTGCATGTATGTGGGCTTGGAGTAGAAAAAAATGTCCTCTGATCTGTCTGTCTCAAGTGGGAATTGATAGCAGGAGCCCTGGCTCACGAGAACAGTGTTTTTACCATTGGGCCCAAACCGGCCATGCTGGGAACTGCTGATTTACAACATTGGTGCTGCATGGAGAGTTGCAGGTCCAGTTCTTTGACAGTGTGGGCGGTCACTGAGGCAGGAAGCTTTTGAAGGATGAGGGGGATAGGGGATGAGTCATGGGGAGGGGAGGTGGAGGGTAGAGAACAATAACTGAAATCAGATGATGTGGACAGCCCTTGTTAGGTGGTCAGTGGCTTCAGCTTGGGCGTTTTGTCCTGATCTATGTGTTTAACCTTTTCACAATGTGCCATGTGTAGGTGACAGTGAGACAGCTAGCTGTTCCCGTTTGGCCACACCGTTTGTAGCTGACTTTAGTCTTGAAAACTCACATGGCTGTCCTTCTAGGAATTAATTGATGCAGTCACGTTCCTTCTTAGTGTTGTTTGTTAGCTAATGAAAAATGTTATTCATTTTATGATAGAGATTGCATTTTTGAGGCAAAGAGCTTAGAACATGGACTGTCTACATGTTCTTATTGATAGGTCATTTAAAAAAAACTGTCAGCATTAAAAGATAGTTATAATCATGCCAAGAGGTAAGTTCTGTTTGATCTTTTCCTTGAAATGTAACAATATGCTTTTACGTTTGTATGACAAGACATAAAATATGATGATGAATCATCTGAGGGAAAGGGAAAGAATTCATTACGTGGCATCTGTCACAAAAGTATGATATGTTGCGCATGTAAGTTATATGTTTCTCTGTGAATGAATACTGATCACTTTCTGCACCTCATCCTAACCATATGCATCTATATCTATCTATCCATCTCTGTCTATATTTGTGTGTGCGTGTATGTATGTCTGTGTGTGTGTAAAAGAGCATACATGCACTAGTATGCATGTGTTTATGCAAGGCTATGGTAACTGGTTATTATTCTCAGTTTTGCCTCATGACTTGGATTTCTTGTAAACCATTTATATATAACATTAACATAAACATGTGTCGATAAAAAAAAAAGAGAAAAAAATAAGGAAAATCCAAGTACTGATTTACACAGCAAACTTAATAGTTTAACTGTGCATTGCAGTTGGATATTGCAAGGTTGTTTTCTTTTTTTTTTTTCCCCCTGAAACTTGTTTCTGCCCCTTCACATCCCTCGCATTCAGAAAGGATCAGCGTGTTTCCTCTAGAGTCTGTCATTCTCATATTATTGATACCTGTCTACATCATTATTGTCACTACAATCCCATAGACCCCAGAGGGTCCCATCATTTTGACCCTGTGCTGTTGTTGCTTGCAAGCAAAAAGGCATGTCCAGGAACGGTGGCATTTCTGACGGCATGGTAACGGCCTCCATCCACAGAGTGGAGGATGGTTGCTGCACTGAGATGTTCTAAAACATTACCACAATGGTGAGGATTGGATGGGGATCTGGCATAATCAGCGTGGAGGCAATATCACTGAAATGGCTGGGAAGATAAGATAGTAGGGAAAAAAAATAAGTGAGGACAGGAACTATAGTGATGTCTCTTTCTATGAGCAAGATTGGTCGTGCTCTTCTGTCTGTAATAAGATTTCATCAGCTTACACATGTTCACACACATATTTTTTGCTTCTGCTGGAACTCACCTGCGCTTTCTCACAACAGGGGTGGGATGTAGGTCAGAGGATAGGGAAGGGGAGTGGGGGGAAAGGGGGGAAGAGGTGGGGGAAAGGGTGACAGGGGCAGGGGAAGGAGGGGAGTATGGAATTGGGTGAGGGTGAGGGGGGGGGGGGGGGAGTCCCAGTACATACATATATATATATATATATATATGCTTTTGAGGAAGCAAACTTTTACAAAAGGTGACTGCTGATGTTGAACTTGGCTTAAAGGCAAGAGCTTCTCATCTCCTCCGCCGTAGATGTCCATGCTGGGTTGTCAGGAAAGAGATGACTTGCTACCACATAGAGACTGGTTATGTTCAGCGGCAGAGCACTAAGTTGGTTGTCGGACCTTACACGGTTGAATGTTGCTGGCACCTGATATACAAAGTGAGATGTTTCCTGCCCATCGTAATGTGTTGTCATTCTGGTTGTGTAAGTGTAGTATAAGACACTAACCCTTCCCCCATCCCACCCCCACCTGCGAATTTTCTGGGACAGTTATCTACATCTTCAACCATGTCCTTGATGAAAGTGGATGTTCAGCCTGAATTAACTCTTGTGATTGAGATTTTGTTTTCATTACAGTAGATGTCCATGATTGTTTCTTAATTAGTACTTTCTTTAATAGAACATTACGCTCTTTTGAAGCATGTACCAAGGAAATAAGGCAGAAGGACTGACACATGTGGAGTTATGATGATGCAACAGATGCACAAGCCTGAAAGGGCTGTCAGGAGAGCAAAGACCCCAGCGTATGTTGAAGGCGAATGCCTACATACAAACGTACACACAGAGATCAGGTGCCAAACTGTTCTTAAGGATTCTCATGGATTACGATGCTTTTTAAACTTTAACCAGTTAATGGAACTTCCAGTCAGTACGCTGACAAAAATCTTTCACCTGATCCAGAAGTTCACCAGTACCATTTTCGCTCACTTGTAGTTTTCAGTCTCTGTCGGCTAGTCCCAAAAAAGTGTGTATTATCAAAGACGAATAAAATCCGAGTTGTCATTGTCTTTGCCAGCATGCAAAAGAAGCGCCCCCCCCCCCCCCCCCCTCTTCCTATGAATGGACAGATCTGCTAATTCAGGTTGCTGGTGTCCACGTCTCTCTCTTTGACGTCATCAGTTACAGGGAAATCTTCATCCCCACAATTCTGATCATACAGTTCTTGGAAAATTTGCACAACTGATTTAAGCATGAAAAGGCGTCAAGCAGGAAACTGATATGCCTTGATAGCTAATTTTGGACTTGGAGAAAAATGCATTGTCAGATCTGTTATTTCATGTGCACATGACAAAGTTTTAGCTTCTCGGATTCACACAGAAGAAAGCTTCAAGGGAAGCAACTCTCATTATTAATCAGGTACATTTTTCAGGTATGCTGGATGAAAGAGAGCGAGCGCTGACACTGTGTGTTGGCTTAGCCTAGTCACCTGAGCCGAGTGCTTACCTTGTACAGGTACACCACAGGGTTAATGATGGTAATGCAAACAAAATGCTGTCATGTTGAAACCAAAAGTGCTTGGTTTAATCAACTGTGGTTGTGTGGACTCTTGACAAATGATGCTATTGTAACATGATGTAAATCATTTTACATCATTGGTTACATCATCATATCTATAGAAACTTTGTTAAGCTTTCTTGTTGAGCAGATTACAAAATAAATGCTAGTAAAGCCAGGATCAGTTGTTTGATCCGGATTGACACTGTGGATCTGTATCAAAAGTCAATGTGTTTTCCCTATATCTATGCCCTTGATGACTTTGTTTTGAGCTTGCCGGTATCAGCAAGTTCATGGGGCTGTTGTTGGATGGACATATGGTGCTGTCCACAAGGTGTACGCTTGCGCATGCTGGCTCAATGACTTGACAGTTATTGTTGTCAGACGGGGGGATTAGTTGGTGTACCCTGTCTTTGTTGGATCAGAAAAGCGCCACTGAACACCACGGAAGTGACTTGGCAGCAGGCAGTGCAGTGTCTCCTCTGGTGGGTTGCCGTATGATGACTTGACGTTGATGATGATACTCCCTGTGGATTGCCAGTGCCAGACTGCAATGTGACAGGCCAGGGATGTGAACAGGGAACCAGAATTAGCACCTTGGGGTAAATGTCACCAAGGTGACCGAGAAGATGAAAGAGCCACAAAACAAAAAGCAAAAATCTTTATGTGTTTGACCTTAGGCATTGGACGAAGTTTGCACACAAAAGGCGGAGCAGTTTTGTGTATACTTGCAAAAGGGGAAAAAAAGGCAAACCAACCAACCTACCAGCAGGGGCATGAACATGAACTGTATGACAGAGATGACGCCAAAGCTTGGTTGCAAGCATGTCTAGACTGTGTATTTGTATTGTGTGGACATGACAAATATGCTGAAAATTTTCAGTGATCGCATGAGCAGCTTGTGATTTTTAACCTGTCCTTGATTTAGAAGGCAGTAGTTTGTTTTAGCATCATATTATCTCCACCAAGTTTTTTGTATTCTTTCAGATATACCCAGTTTGGCATGGTATTTCTGAGTCGTCATGCATGTGAAACATTTTGATACCCATCATGATTCATATCATCCATTTCATTCGGTATTACTTGCTACTGAATTGGCATTTCAGGAAAAATTAAACTGCTGTACTTAATGACATAACTACCTTTGCCATGGTGTTCTTCAGAATTTGTGAAAGTCAAAGCGTAATGCGTCATTTGTGTTGCAGTCCTGATGATCAAAACAAACGGCCTAGGTGTCATGTCATCTTTCATTGCACTTGTCTGTCTGTCTGTGGTTTAAAGTTTTTCTCTCTTGCTGAACGAGTTACATTTCAAATGCACACCATCCTGTTTTATGATCCACTTTTTAGTGGGCTAGAAAACCGGTTTGTTCATCATCGTGTGTGAGCAGCAGACCTTTTATTCCACTGTTTGGATCATCTTTTCTCCCCCCAGACTCATCTGTCTGGCTGACCCCCCCACCCCCCCCCCCTTCTGTTCCTTCCTTACCCAGCGCTCTCTCCGATACACTGCCTTCCCTCCTCCCTCCTTTCACCACTGCATTCGCCTGCATTTTACATTTGCAGTAATGAAAAACTGGACAGCAATATGGTTGTTCACTGTAACATATTGCTGATTGATGCAAAGAGAATACCATATGTTCTGGATATTTATGTCAGTATATTTACACATGTATTTTTGTTTTGTACAGTTCAAATTTGTGTGACCGAGTTTTTTTGTTGTTGTTGTTGTTTAGCGTGTACACATGTCAACACAATCCTGTGGTTTTACCCAATTCCGTCCATGCTAAGGTTGGCACTTTACCTGTGATATTTTAGTGTTTTGTGGTAGCATTTGCGTGCCACAGAAGATGTCTTTGTATGGAGGGTTTTATGCTTTGTTATCTGTGCGTGTCCATGGCTGTGTGTGGATGATTGTGTACGCATGTCAGTGCCTGCACATGAGTTTTCTGAGTTTGAATCTCACTGACACCAGGTATTATTCACACAAAGTTATACACCTCATTGATGTTCCCAAGGTCATTCACTGTTGATGGTTACCTTTTTTTTTTTTTTTTTTTTTTTTTTTTTTTTTTACCAAGTGGACAGTCTTTTTTTTTTTTTTTTTTAAACAGAATTTGTTGCCAGGTCCATTTGTTGTCATAAACATAAATTATGCACTCATTCAGATGATTTTTTTTTCTGCATATATTCTGTGATCTTTTGTTGCAGGTTCCTTGAGATCTCTCTCTCTCTCTCTCACTCACTCACATATGCACATTCACGATACTCACACACACTCACATGTGAATGTACATGAACACCGTTTATTGGAAGAAGCCAGCGTTGTTCAAGGGAGATCACTTTGATTGATAGACTGCTCAGGATACAATAAGATGCAGGATTTATCTGGCTTCACCTTTGTTCACATTGATTTTATCTATACATAGTCTATCGTCAACTAATATGATAAAATTGGGAGTATGGATATTGCATAAATAGAATTTGAGACAGTCATTTATAAAGTGTAATGAAGACAATGGATAGGGATACTATAATTACAGTCATTAAGATGAAGGAATTAGGTACATGCCAATATGATTCAGTTTTGAGGTTTAGTGGGGGGAAGGAAGAGGATCATGGATGATGAAAAAGAAGTAGTGTGCTGTGATCGCTTCCTAAGTACGGTCTTTCCAACTAAACAACTTGGCAAAATTACGGACATGCATGCAGCCAAACATGGGAATACACAAGGGAGATCAAAGACAGGAAGTAGATGGAGAGAGAGACACACCTCCCCCTCTCATTGAAGTGTTGGATGATGGACAGTTTTGACCTGTGAAAGTGTGAGGGGCCCTGCAGCTCCGAAGAGAGAGAGAGCAAGCACCGTGTAATTTGTGTTTTGCCAACTGGCTGGTTGCTTTATGTTTGCTAGTGAGAAATAAAGTCACTGCTTTATTGCTGATGCATGTGTGTGTGTGTGTGTGTGTGTGTGTGTTCTCTGTATTTTCCTACTGGGAATGTTCTATTCTAGGTGTGTGTTTTTTTGCTGCTCTGAGAATTTGTGTGCAAGAGCTGACAGTGATGACCCAAATCGCTGTTATTCCAAAAGAACAAATTTGTTGCTGACACCATCACACTCGTCATAACCTGATTAAGGCAGAATGAGAAAAAGATTTAGGAATTTGTGGGATTAGTGTCACAGGCTGCAGCTGAAACGTTGTGTGTTTTCGAATCTGGATAACAGGCTTACTTATGTTACCTTTTCCTCTCCAGCCATATCAGTGGAGAGCTTCAGTTGGTTCAGTTCATGGGGACTGCCATCAGGACATAAACGTCTCCATCTGCTGGAGGAGAATCTTGCTCACACTGGTTACACTATTTCACAAGTGAATAGGGAACCAAGTAGGTTTGCTTCCTACATTTGCTGGGCCAGAATAGATACCACTGAGCACTGCTTACGGGACTTGGAGGCAGTGCAGTGTCTCATCTGGTGGGTTACCTCATGACATACAGGCGCCCGAGTTGTGACTGAACAAGCCTGGTTCAGGATATCTGTTTTAGACCACATCCCCGTGTGTGAAAAAAGCAGACATTTTGGCGTCTATGAAGGTCCACTCTTCACCAGCAACATCGACCACATTGGTAGAAGATGTCACCATCCTGCTTGGTAGGTTTGCCTCGGTCTGCGTATGTCTTGGGAATTTCGTCGATGTATGTCGGCGTTGGTGACGATGATGCTGACAGGCTGCGGATGCAGATTGTGAACAAAATCTTTGGATTCACGTTTGGACTTCAATGAACATTGAGCATAAACTTTGATTTATGAATGAACCAAAGCAATTTGTGGACTGGCAGTGAATGATCTGATAAGGCAACTACGTAGTGATGGGAGTAGAATGCTCCACTTAGACTGCCCTCCCTTCTTCGCATCAT
This sequence comes from Conus betulinus, assembly GCA_016801955.1. Taxonomy (NCBI): domain Eukaryota; kingdom Metazoa; phylum Mollusca; class Gastropoda; order Neogastropoda; family Conidae; genus Conus; species Conus betulinus. Next base: position 368,969 of record JADBJO010000719.1, on the reverse strand, counting down.
GAATTCCCCCCCCCCCCAAAATCACATGGTACAGTGATGATATTGTTCAGTCTCCTAACTGTGCCACCCACAGTGAAATGACCGGGAACCTTTTTCCAGAGCAGTGGGGAGAGAAATGTCTAGGAAGCATCCCATTAACATCTTTCACCGGGTGTGGATCTAAAGCTGGCATTGTGGTCAAAATGTTGCGTACCCCCCTTAGGATGCGTCTTTTACTTGACCACCCTGAAATTCTGTGCCGGAGATTAGCTCTTTTCTCTCTCTCTCTTTTTTCTTTTTTTAAGAGCATGCGAGTCTGCCTGCAACTGATAGCCCTTTTCGAGATGTTGAACGTATTTCTCCCTCTGTTAACCCCTTACTGAGTTTTTTTTTTCTGTCCCATCTTCTGTGCCACCTCACGCCACTCATTCCGACACCCTGTCCACAGCCACAGCCCGGTCAATCCCGCCGCAGCTCCAGCACCGCAATCCACAGGGAGCGGTCAATGTCAAGTCGTCAAGAGGCAACCCACCAGAAGAGACACTTCACTGCTGCCGAGTCACTTCGGTGGTGTTCAGTGGCGCCTGTTCTGATCCAACATATGCAGGACACCACCTACTAAGCCCCCTTACTGAATTACTGAACCCCAACTTCCCACTGACGACGTTTTCCTGAGGTGGTTGATCCCTCCTCTCGCCGATAGCTCTTTCGGAGGTGTTCAACCCCCACCCCCTAACCCGCCTTCCACTGATGACCCATTCTAAGGTGTGGAACCCCTTCTCCCATTGATAACTCTTCTCTCATTGACGAGTCTTCTCCCATTGGTAACTCTTCTCCCATTGATAACTCCATCTGTAATGTTGAACCCCTCCACCCATTGGTAACTCCATCTGTAATGTTGAACCCCTCCACCCATTGATGACTCCATCTGTAATGTTGAACCCCTCCACCCATTGATAACTCCATCTGTAATGTTGAACCCTTCTCCCTATTAGAATTCTATCTGAAATGTTGAACCCGTCCTCCCAATGATAACAGGAGACTCCGGTTATGAAGAAAGTCCGGGGATGATGAAGTTTTGTGTTCTTTTGTCAGAGGTTTCTTCTTCTGTGATAGACGACGCACACCTCGGATATAATAAGCTATTCTGACACAGTTCTTACTCGCTGTGTGTATGTGTGTGTGTGTGTGTGTGTGCGCGCGCGCGCGCGCATGTGTGTGTATGTGTGTGTGAGTGAAGCAGAGATAGAGAACGAGAATACGAATACGCAAGATTGAATGTGTTAGGCTTTGTGCCCATTCACATGCAGACAATGAGGGTGGGGTGGGGGAATGGAACAATACAAACAGATAAATCAAATCCAAACATGTTAGGTCATCATGACGTGGGAGCCACTTCAAGAGAGAGAGACAGAGAGAGAGAAAAGTGCGCGTGCATGTGTGTGTGTGTGTGTGTGTGTGCATGCTCGTGCACCCGTATGTGCGTAACAGTGTGCATGAGTGTGTTGCTTCCTGTTTAATCTCGGTGATAACATAACCCCCCTCTTTGCAATGCCATTACATCGATCACTTCTTGTTTTCGTTCTAGGAGAAAATCAAACAGAACTATTCTCAAACTGTGAGTATGTAACACAATTTTTCTGTTCCTAAGAATTTCAATTTCAATATTCCCGTTTTTCGTGGGATGGAGAAGAGTTCCATCAGATGGGACTCTGAAACGCATTCACTGTTAAGTACGCATGCCTCTGTAATTCATGTCGGACTACAGCAGACCTGTCTACCTCAAAAAACTGAACCATCAGTATTCCATGGAGAAAATCTTAGTATTCCATGACAAAAAAGAGAGTATTTTTCTTACCTTGAACTTTAATATGGATCTTATATCATGCAATTCTTGCAGCCAACTCACTGCGCTGTACTTACACTCGAACACTCATACCAACAAGCACAAGTGCACTACACACACACTGCACGTATTTTGTTGACCATCTTTATCAAAAAAAAAAAGAAGTTATAATGCCCTCATCCCCCCCCCCCCCCCCCCCCTACACACACCACACACAGATTGATAGACAGTCACACAGATGTATACCCTTCATACAGTTTTCATTTTCCATCTTTTTCTTCTGTTTGTACTGCCACTCCATCCCCCCCCCCCTTCCCCCATTTTTGGGGGATGGGGGTGTGGGCGGGGGGAGTGGAGCTAATTAACAGTAGAAGTTAAAGTGACCGACACACCTTGAGCAATTTTGCTGTCACTAGTGTCAGGAAACATCTTCCTGAATAGGGAACGAGACGATCGGTTGTTGACAGGGACAGATTCGCCTCAGCCACAAGCCAACACATCATGATCATCATCTCAGCGTTTTTCACCTGCTGCTCCAGGTCCCCCACTAGACTTCGCCTCGGCCTTTTTCAATGCTTGTAAGCTTACAATTGAAGGCGTTCCTTTCATCACTTCTGACAGTTTTTTTTAAAGCGATTTTGACGAAACATGCTTTATGCAGTCGTTGTGCACTCCATGAGCACAACTAAAACCCGTTTTGCACAAAGTGCACCACACCAAAGTTACACCTTTTTTGAGCTTGCGACCAAGCACTTCCAAGTTTGCGTGGTATGCATTCAGGAAAGTTTGCTCCTCGTTCTGGCAACCTTCTTTTCAACATCTAGCTCTTCATCACTCTCGTGAACGCGTAATTTCGCTGGTGGCGGCATTCTCTTAGTAAATATCTGTGTCAGTCGCTCACTATGAAAGATGGCCGATCTTGGTGTAAGCGAGCACGCGCCAACTGGAACTAGGGACAATAACTCGCGTCTTCAAACAGGAAAAAGAGTACTTTTTTGTTCGTTTGTTTTTTTGCAGCCAATGTTGCCGATTTTCGTATTTTTTTCGTCGTACTCGGCGTATTATCGTATTTTCCAGTCAAATTTCGTAAAATACGCTATAAAAATCGTAGGGTAGACAGGTCTGCCACAGATATATTCTGCATCACCCCCTTTTCTGATAGAAGATGTACGACGAGGGACAGTGAAGAAAAACGACAAACGATAATAAATGACCATGTTACCGACATACTGGTGACTTTTGCCCGACAACGAAAACGGAACTGGGATGATCGGTGTCGAGTTATCACGCTGTTGTAATGAAGCAGGTCGGCTCAGCAGAATTAACGAGAGTGTGTGACTGTAAAGCAATCAGAGCTTGGTCAAAGGCGGAAATTAGGCACATCCTGATCATTGTTGTAATCGTCGTCGTGATCATTAGCTTGTACACGTGTCTCAGTGTTGATGTCACTAGGACAGAGGTTTAGTTCTGAATCACGTCAAAGACACCTGTGTTGAAGTCGAAGCCACCTGCGGGTGGAAGGTGAAGGGGAGGTGGTTATAGGGTAGCGGGTGGTGGTGGTGATGATGGTGGTGTAATTTTGTGATAATACCCCGGCAGTTGAGATTACTCTCTCTCACGGGTCACCCAGACAGACAGACAGACAGACACACACACACACATGCGCGCGCACGCACGCACACACTCACACACATACACACTCACCCAAACTCTCATACTCTCTCTCTCCTCTCTTCTCTCTCTCACACACGCGCGCGCACACACACATGCACTCAATAACATACACACACGCACGCTCACTCATTCTCTCATACTTTCTCTCTCTGTCTGTCTGTCTGTCTGTCTCACACACACACACACACACACAGAGACACACACACTTATATTGTGAGAAGAATGAAGGAAGGAAGAGAATGGCTTAAATAGTAAGAAATGACAGGCGTCCACGTAGAATCCTTGAAGACTTTGATTTGATTCGATTTGATTCATTGTTTGTTTGTTTGTTTTGTTTGGAAAGAATGAAAGCATGAAACGCAGATTTTTTGTGGGTCTAATCATCAAGTGCCTGCAGTTCGTCCTCCTGTGTGGTAAACTTCCGGTGCAATCACCAAATGAACACAACAGATAAGAAGCCTTGACCTACTGACGTAAGGGCAGCGCAAGTTATCGCCTCCGCTCTTCTTCTCATCACCCACTTGACCCACAGGTTCTCTGAGAGGGGCGCACTTCTCGTAAACATGTTGAACTCCAGATGGAGACTTCTCTTGCCACCATCTCCCCACTTCAGATAAGCCCCCAAACTCCCTCTCTTCCTTCCATCCCACGCTCAGCCTGGTCAAGGAATCATGGCCGTAGACCGTTGCACGATCTACACGTGCCTTGGGTAAATTCCATGGACAGGTCAAATGGCCGTGTGTCTGCATGTTGTCTCACAGGTGTGGACATTTTAGTTTTGTTCTTTAGCGTAAATGCTGACGAACACCAGCATCTTAAAGATTTGTCATTTCTGATCACAACTACGTTATGCCACACCGCAGGTGTTTGAAAATAGCTGGCTTATTCCAGATGTCTTCTCCCCCAAAACTTCTACCCCCCACCCCCCGCTTTCTTTTTTCTATGCTGATGGTAATGGCTAACCTGTTCTTCTGACAGCTTGTCAATCAGACAGGCATCGGAGACAGGACGTGTAGCTTAGCACAGAAAGAGGTGATCGAGCCATCTCGCTTCACTTCTTCACCAAAGGCTGTAAGACTGATCCCAATAAGTGGACAAACACTGGTCTATACCTGAGAGGGGAACGTTCATCTCTCCTACTCTGAGATCCTGTGTCCAGTTTTACTGATCAACCCAGAAGAAATGTAAGTTGAAACTAAAGTGTGTCTAAATCGTGAGACTACGCATTGCTTGCATTTATGCCGCCGTATGTTTTGACATTGTAAAAATTCCTTAAGATGGTAAAGGAGCAAAATATTTTAAGAGAATTATTTTATGCCAGTGCTTGGTAACACTTGTCGAAATGATGAACGAGTATTCCATTGCAACAGAATAACTTTTTGCCACCACTTGGTGAAAACTGTAAGATGAATATCAAATTTAACAGTGTAAGTTTTCCCCAGCACCTGACACTGTCTGTGAAGATGATTACTGAACACTGAATTCTCACAGGACAACTTTATGCCTATACTAAGTGAAAATTGTTGAGGTGATTTATGAATACTGTTGACTGCCTTAATGATTTGTAGTAGGTGACTCTAGTCAGCATGTATACTTGGGCTAAGTGTATTCCTGTGCGTAGTTACTTCTGCTGAGTTTGTGACTAAAATTAAAATGAAGAGTTCCCTTCAACTGCTTAGCAGCACCTTACTGTCTCATAACACTTATCAAACCCCACTCAAAACCTGAGCGAAGAAGTAAAAGGGAAACTGAAAATTAAGGCAGATACATGTATATTAGTCTGATCCTTTGCCGGCTGAGATCTCACACGTTTACAGAAAACCAGAGGGCAAGTGTGAGGACTCGCCAAGCTGCACTCACAGCAAGTTAACCACACACCAGGTCCTGTAATGTTATAGGACTCATAGCAATGTAACTACACACCAGGTCCTGTAATGTTATAGGACTCACAGCAAGTTAACTACACACCAGGTCCTGTAATGTCATAGAAACCTGGATTCCAGTGACTGACCCTGCACAGGATCCGGAATCCACGCTACCACGTGGCCAAGCAGACCCCACACGGATCAGCCCTGCCTAGAGAGAATGTGGACCACTCACCTGCAGCAACCGGAGAGTGATCCAAACACCTCTCCGGCTGTAAAGCTCAGTAAAGCAGGACCTCCCTTACCTTACCCCCCCCCCCCCCCCCCCCCCCCCCGTCCTAGACATCAACTCAAATGATCAAAACATCCCCTCTCTTTATGATGACACAAAAAAGCAGCTCAAAGAAAGATTAATTTGACCGAAATTATAGTGATTTGTATATATTTTACTCTTGTATGCACAAGTAAGGATGGTGAGTGAAAGTTCACTAAACTTGTGTCAGCTGTTTGTTGTTCATACATTACTTCATGTTTGAACATCATCTCTGATTCTGTCTGTCACTCGGAGCTACAAGCACTTTTAAGAACACAAGCCTAAGGAGAAATATTCCTGAGCCACTCGAGAGTATTTTCAACAGTCCCAAGAAAAAAAAATGAAGATTTCTTTCCATGACTAGAACCGGAAAGTTCTAGTAAGCGAGAGGGTGGAGGTGACATTTTAATACGCAAAAACCATAATATGCAAACCATTCTAAAATTTTAATAGAATAAACGTTCTGAGTCCTGCCCCTAGGGTATCACACCTGCCGGCCCTGCTCGTCACACCGACCCTAGGTAAAATCAACTTTTCATTATTTTTTGGTGACTCGTAGTAATGGTGTAAACGCCTGTCCAGGACAAAACGCCAACAGCTGGTGTTTGTCCAATGGCACGAAGTGTTTCGCCCCCTGTATGGGGCTGTATGGGGCTAAAAGGCCCCAAATATGTTTTTTCCCATCTTTTTTTCGCCTTATCTGTTCTGTTCTTCTCTTTGTAGTTGCAATCGTTCATAGTAGTTTTTTTTCCCTACCCATCTTGCATTGAAGGTTGTATTTTTCTTGAATACATATCAATATTTTGACAATTCAAACAAAAACATTCATTTCAACAACACAATTTAAACTCAACACGCATCCATCATTAACAATCATTTTGCAAACATGACATGGTGTTACAAGGGTTTGACACATTGGTATGTGGGGGAAATGTTGAAAGAAAGGAAGAAAGAATGGAAAAACAGACAAATATCAAACAAACAACAACAAAAAATGAGATGACTCTCCCTCCCATCTCCTTTCTCTATTCCTGTTTAATATTGCATTGAGTTTTTCAAGCTTAGAGGAAAAACGGAGGGAGGACAACAATTACAATGTTTCACTAAAATTAGATACTATATCATCATAAAAAAAAAATCACCCCTTCTTCCCCTCCCCACCTTTCCTCTTTGTTCCTAGAGTGTAGACAGCGCGCACGTACACATCTAGACGTTCCTGCTAGTTTGCAGCGTAGGCAGATCTTAACACTGTGACCTCTCTTTGCCTTATCTAGAAGAAAAGCTGAAACGTTTCTTAAAGTGGTGGGGGTTGGGGGGTGGACGGGGAGGGGCGTTTTACACCATGCTCACCTGTATGTCTTAAAACGAACAATGCAGCTTGCTTTGGTTTTGAAAGGAAATTGGTGACAGTTTTTCTTATAATTCATTTTCTGTTAATAAAGGGTTGTGGCGAAGGTAAACAAAAAGTGAATTCGGTATAACATGAAAAGGAAAAAGAAAAATGTATGGCACACTCCCTAGAAAAACAAACAATAAAACCTCTGACTGCTATATCGCACAGCACGCATACCAGCGGGTATCAGGTTTTCAAACAACACACAGTCAAACTTGCCTGAGAACGAGGCCCAGAGTAAACAAGATCACCAAATGCTTTCCAATTTGAGGAGATAAGTGATTGTTCGTTCTTCGTTTTCTGTGTCTTCAATATTGTTTGCCTAGCTCTGCAGAAGGTCCGAGAGGTCGAAACGCATCGCGTTTTGTCTTGTAATTTGTTTGTCGCTTTCGTTCGGCGGTAAAAAACAATTTCCTTGTTGAGCTGGCTTCAGTTTCCTCACTTGCAGTCACCTCACTACTTTGAGACTAACGATACACAGGCCTACATCACATCTTGTTGACGGTTTTATTGAGGATACGGTAGGGCAGGGCAGGGCAGGGCAGGGCAGGGCAGGGTAGGGCAGGGTAGGGGGTAGGTAGGGTAGGGTAGGGTAGGGGGTAGGGTAGGGCAGGGCATGGTAGGGCATGGTAGGGCAGGGTAGGGTAGGGTAGGGTAGGGTAGGGTAGGGTAGGGTTCACAAACACCCTTGCATAAGCGCTGCCTGAGAGACCCCTGCCAGTCATGGAGTGAAGTCAATGAAGCAGGTGGTAGTGTCGCAGTAAGGTGCTGGCCGCCTGTTGCCCGGAGTCCAGGGCGCCGTGAGCCGTGGAGTAACACCTGGCACTGCAGGCCTCGCCCGCCAGCTGCAGCACAGGGTCCTGCACACAACACAGCTCACACCTTGCTGCTCATCACACTTCATTGACCCTTGGGGCCGGAATGGCTCGGTGGGTAGAGCGCGCCAGACTTGTAATCTTGGTGATCCTGGGGCTGCCGGTTCGAATCTCCGCCGGGCCGTTTCGGTACTTGGGGGATTTTTCCCTCGGAGTTAACATTGGTTCTGACTCCATTTGCCAAATAGCCTTTCGAATGAGACTATAAACCGAGGTTCCGTATGTGAACGCACGCATAACATCTTGCACACAGGTAAAACCCCATCGCCAACTTTCGGAGGAGATGGCCAGTTTGGCCGTTGGCATGGATGACACGTTACACATAGCATGCACTCTGCGTGAAAAATTGAAAGAATGAAAGAGCTGTTGTAAACTGAATACTCGATATTGACTGAATAACATGGGAAACGAGTGAATGAAGCGCCAGCAGGCAGTTCTTCAGTCGGCTCTACCCAGGTTGGCAGCCCGTTGTGTAAACGAATGTGAGGATTGTAAAGCGCTTAGAGCTTGGCCTCTGGCCGGGGACAGGCGCTATGTAAGTGCTCTTGATAAAAAAAATGAAATGTCCCAAAATTAATAATTCGATTAAAATCATTAATGTCAATTCGCAAAGTCTTCTGTAAGCCATACTTTGAATACACCGTCTAAACATGTAACCTACTGCATTAAATCGCTCATCCCCACTCCCTCTTTCTACATCCCCCCCTCCCCGTACCTACCATTCTTTCTCCCTCCCTCCCCCTTCCCGACCTTTCTGTCTGTGCTATTGTTTGTTTTTTCTTTCCTTTTGTCTGACTACTCATCATGTCATTATTACGTTTATAAATAGTCTGCTTGTCATTGTGTAACTACATTATAATGTTGTTATGTTGAATTGTCAGTGTGAATGATATATGTTGAAATAATGTATGCATGACAAGGACAGATTGTTAGACCTAGGCTTTGGCCTAAAATCTTCATCCTTGCGTATTAAAGATCAATCAATCAATCACTTCAAGGTGCTCCCCCAACCTACGGCCCGCGGTCAAACGGACTGAGCGTTTGCCTCTAGGAACTGAGGGTCGAAGGTTCGAACCGCTAGCGCTTGAAGCTCCGCTTGCTTGCGCTTCAAACCCCTCCCAGTCCACCCGGCGGTGAAGGGAGACTTGATTCAGGTCAGGGAAGACTAAGGCGGAGGAAGATGAGGACTAGGAACCGCCTTTCATCATGCCTCGCCTAAAACACGATGAACCTGTGGTGCTAGTTCTCTGCCCTTACGGCCTTTACGCTAAGGTTAGTTACATCAGTGGTGTCGGAACCAGAGGGGGGGGGGGGGGGGGTACACGGGAAAAGGGAGAGGGAACAGGGGGAGGAGGTAGATGGCTGCGGGGGTGGGGGAGTGCACCGCTTACCCCTCCATTAGAACTTGGGGGAGGGGGGGGGGGGGGGAAGAGGCAGACTACATTCTCCCTCACCCCACCACTCCCACTTGAAACCAACAGCTTGTTACGTGCGTTCCTCCCCCTCCCCCTCTCCTCCCATCCACTCACCCTCCCTTTCGCATCTCTTACAGGAATTTTTTTTTCTCTCTCTCTCTCCTCTCTCTCTCTCTCTCCCCCCCCTCTCTCTCTCTCTCTCTCTCCCCCTGTCTTTCTCCTTC
>JADBJO010000719.1:344385-354385 GCA_016801955.1 Conus betulinus | reverse complement strand
GGCAGTTAATGGAAGTGGGATAGGAGGTGGACCATTGGAGATGACAGGGAAGGGGGCAGGGAGAGAGGACGGGGGCGGAAGGGTGGGGGTGGGGGCGGTCGGAAGCCTCACCGAGGTGCGCTGGGAGGAACGTGCCGAGGTGATCTCCACGTGCAGATCCTCCGGCCACAGCAGAGCCATGCCTTCCACGTCACTTCCGAACATGCGTAGTTGCCACTCCTGCAGGAAGCCGGTCCGACTCGCGCTGCAGCAACAGCTTCCTCCTCCGTTGTGCGGAGAGTGGGTCTGACCCGTAACCTCCTCCTCCTCCTCCCACAGCAAGAACACTTTGGCCACGTTGCAAACCCCAGACGGTCGATGGCCTCTCTCTGTGCCGCTGGTAAGGGCGGCACGAAAAAGTCCAGACGCTCTTTCAGAACTCCTATGGACGGAGTCACGATCACATGGTCTGCCACCAAGACCTCCCCATCTTCACACTCTACCCTGACCCTGACATCCACATCTGAACCGCTGTCAGAACCCCACCTTCCAGTGCTCGGATGGGCCTCGCTCTCGTCAGCCAGAGAGAGTCTGGATTTGGGGTCCTCTGGACACTTCTCCTGAGGCGCTTCCAGCTCCATGTCACACGCCAGGACGTTGTTGTTGATGCTGGTCAATCTGCCCCCGGTGGGGTTCTTCCACAGCACTCTGTTCACCGGCTTGCCGAGCAGAAGGCGGCAGTCGGGCAGGACGTCCTGCAGTAATCCGCGCAGGACCTCCCAGAGCCCCGTGTTGTTGGTCTCCTGCACGCCGCTGCCCTGCTCGTACTCGTAGCGTGCCACCCCGGCCCAGGGACAGGTCCTGCACGGTTGCCGCAGAGTCCATGACCGTCCACAACTCTAGCCATCTGCACACAGAGGATTTGGTGGTTGTGTTATTTGCCGTTGTTGTTTGTTGTTGTTTTTGCTGCTTTCTTGTGTCTCATCTTCCTTGCTCCCACCTTACCCCACCCCCACCCTCCTCAACCTCCCCCCCCCGCCTCATACCTGTCCCCGTGTCTTAAGTTCATATACCTACGAGTTCAGAGCTAAAGGCACAAGAGATCAGAGCAAATAAACACACCAACATTCAGAAGTAAGCACACAAGATTTCTGGGCTAAACACATAAAGAGATAAAAACTAAATTCACAAAAATCCAGACTTAAACACACAGGAGCTCAGATGCAGGCACACGAGAGTTCAGAATAAACTACACAGGAGAGAGGAGACCACACACTGGGCGTTCACTCAGAACGATGACGTAAAACAGACCATGCACTGCATGAAACGTTCCTTCGCCTACATCATTCCTGATTCATAGGGCAAGGGATGCAGACAGGTGGCCTGGCGTCCCTTTGTCTAGACACTTGATTCTTCCTTCAACGCGTGACATTAAACAATGTGTGAAACTGAACGATTCTGCACCGAACAGCATGAAAGACAACTACTCAAGTTGTGTGGATGACATAAGAATGCGTGCATGTGGGAAAATGATATCCTGTACAGCAAACATTCATTGATTTCTGTATCTGTCTGTCTGTCGGCCTGCCTGTCTGTCTCTCTGTTCTGTCTCTCTGTGTGTTAAATACAAAAGATTCATGATTGGACAGAGAGTACACAAAACGTTTGCTGTAGTATAATCACACTGATATCAAACGTGTACGGGAAAAAAATGGAGCTTAATGTCTTTTTTTTTCTATACGTGGCTTTTGTAGTGATTTTACAATCTGCACACAGTATGATTCTAGATGGAAGGCTGAAGGAGTAGAGAACTATAAGCTGTTCAGTGTATCTGGAGCATGGCATGATGAAAGACGCAGCCCATCCCTCCCCTTCCGTCGCCTTTAACTTGTTCTAAACTGAACGTGCTGTTGAGTGGACAGAGAAGCAAGCAACACACACACACACACACACACACACACACACACACACACACACACACACACACACACACAAACCAACCAACAAAACAAAACAAAAAACACACACACACACACACACACACACACACACACACACACACACACGCATGCACGCACGCACGCACGCACGCACGCACACACACCCGACCGCGCGAGTGGTTTTAACTTATGACGATCACTTCCGCCGGGAAACGCTCCAAACCGTTTGACTACATACCCCAGAGTTATACCTTACACCCCTGGGGACGCTTCCGAGGAGGTTTTGTTGTGTGGCGTACATTGGCCATTCGCTGAATGGCATGTGTTGGGGGACTAGTTATGTCCCTTGTCGTCTTAATGACATCCCCATGTGTGTGCCTGCACCCGAGGTCAATCCAGCTCAGGCTTCCAAGGGTGGTGCAGGATTGCTTCTAGCTGGTTGGTTCGGCAGTTGAGGCCAGTTCTTCTCTGGATTCTACTGACACCTTCGGGTGGATCTTCTTTTGTTTACCTCTAGACCGACTCTGGGAAAGGTTTAGTGACGGTAAGGAAAGACCCACTGACCACAGGGAAAGTCCTGCTAGCAGCCGGAAGGAGTGTCATCCAGGAATCTCTTCAGAGGGTATGTCAGACCAAGTAGCAGAAGCTTGGCCGTATCTGGAGTTGCACTGGTTTCTCCTGTCAGCGAATCGGCAACGAGTGGGTGTTAGAGGATGCTACAGCGGTTTGCTTGATGGTGGAATCTTTCGCCCGTGGGCTCTGCAGTCATGAAATATGGGCTGGTACCCCCGTTGGGACGTTTCCGTGGAGGTTCTATTGTGTCACTGGCCATCCATGAAAATGACATCTACAAGGGATCAGTTCTGCCCCTTGGCGTCTTAATGGCATGCAATTTACAGGCCTATATCCTATATTAACACAGCACAGGCTTGCAATAATGGTGCAAGATTGCTCCCGGATAGTTTGTTCGGCAGTCGAGGCCAGTACTTCACTGCGTCCCACTGGCACAGTATATCCTCTCCTTTCTTTACTCAGGAAAACTGGTTGCGTGCGATAAAAACAATCTACTTCTTTCACTAAAATTGTAAAACAACATTTTTACTCCTAAAATCTCGTCCATACAAGACTTCCAAACATACACGACTTCTGCCTACAACAGGTATAAAGCAGGTTATTTCTGGCACGAATCTCGTCGAAGTTTACCGAAAATGTATATATATATATATATATATATATATATATATATATATATATATATATATATATACATATGCATCCCGACTCATATATTCATATGTCGTGACAGAAGTGACAGAGAAGGTAATGAAAAAAAGACAAAGTTTTGAAAACCTACTCCATAATGTAACTTCTTACCGTTTAAAATCCACTTCAATTCCAATACAAAAAGGACGTGTTTTTTTTTTTTTCAAGGTCTAGAAGTGGGACTGGACATCTTTTTAAAATTATGAACCACCATTATCAATTTTTTCCTTATGTACCATGGTTACGTCCCCTGAACAAACCACACAATAATCGTGCTCTCCCTTGCGCGGTTCAAATGATCACTCACTTGATCATGGCAGCCTTCACCCTCTGGTCTCCGGCCATTCGTGCCTGGTACTCTGGGTACAGACGCCGGCAGAACTGCGCCACAGACACCGTGACGTCACTGCTGCCCTCCTCCCCTGCCTTGAAGGCGTTGATCTGCCGCTCAATTAACTCTTCCAGCACCTGGAGACAGTCTTCAGTGAATTCTTCCAGTTCCAGAAATGATCTTTGAACGGTCACTTTCCCAGCATTTGAAAACAACATAGTGCAATTCTACTGCAGATAGTTTTCAGTCATTCTTCCAGTTCCAGAAAATTATAATCTTCAGTCACTCTCCCGGCATATGAAAACAACATAGTGCAATGCTTCTGCAGATGGTTTTCAGTCATTCTTCCAGTTCCAGAAAATTAATAATCTTCAGTCACTCTCCCAGCATATGAAAACAACACCGTGCAATTCTACTGGAGAAAAACTTCAGTCATTCTTCCATTTCCAGAATGATCTTCAGTCACTCTCCCAGCATATGAAAACAACTTTGTGCAATTCTACTGGAGAAAATTTTCAGTCATTCTTCCCATTTCCAGAAATAATCTTCAGTCACTCTCCCGGTATATGAAAACAAACGATCTGCAACTGTTCCAGGGCTTACAGATAATCTTCAGTCGTTCTTCTGACCCCCGTAACATATCTTCAATCATTCTATGAGCACCTACAGATGCCTGGAGATAATCGTCAACCGTTCTGCCCGCTCCTGGAGATACTTTTCAATTTTCTAGCCCCTGTAATCTATCTTCAATTATTCTTCAAGAACACGGAGATACCTGGAAATGATCTTCAATCATTCTTTCCAGCATCTGGAAATACTTGGGGATGATCTTCAATCATTCTTCGAGCATCTGTAAATACTTGGGGATAATCTTCAATCATTCTTCCAGCATCTGAAAATACTTGGGGATAATCTTCAATCATTCTTCCAGCATCTGGAAATACTTGGGGATAATCTTCAATCATTGTTCCAGCATCTGGAAATACCTGGAGATAATCTTCCATCATTCTTCCAGCACATCAAAATAATGTTCAATCAATCTTCCACACATAAAGAGAATCTTTACTCATTCTGCCGGCAAATAAATATCATATATAATTATTATTTTTCAGTCACTAGAGATATCCGCAGATTATTTGCAATCATTCTGCAAGCACCTGGATATACTCTTCAACCATTCTTCTACTACCCCCCACCCTTCCCCCTGTAATAGCAATCTATTCCCAATCATTCTTTCTGAACCTGTCTATACCTGGAGATAATCTTCAATCATTCTTTCAGCATCTGGATATACCTCGGTATAATTTTCAATCATACTTGCAGCATATGAAGACAACTTCTATTCATTTTTTTTTTTCCCGTAGGTAAAGATAATCTGCAATAATTCTTCTAGCACCTTGAGATACCTGGAGATAATCTTCAATAATTCTATCGGCACCTGGAGCTTATCTTCAAGCCTTCGACCGGCATATGAAGATAACCTTTAATCATTCTCCGGCACATAAGATAATCCTTCATCATTCTTCCAGCTGTTCACAACCCTAGGAGAAACCTCACTTAGCGCATCAAGCATTGTCCTCCGGGACTGTATTGCCAAGGCACACACATTCTTCCAGCACATAAAGAGAATCATTCTTCCGGCACGTTAAGATCATCTTCAGTCATTCTTCCAGCACTTGGCAATAATCTTCAATCATTCTTCCGGCACCTGGTAATAACCTTCAATCATTCTTCCAGCACCTGGTAATAGTCCTCAATCCTTCTTCCAGCACCTGGTAATAATCCTCAATCCTTCTTCCAGCACCTGGAGATAATCTTCAATCATTCTTCCAGCACCTGGTAATGACCTTCAATCATTCTTCCGGCACCTGGAAATAATCTTCAATCAAGCTTCATGCACCTGGAGATAACCGGAGATAGTCTTCAATCATTCTTCCAGCAGTTGGTAATAATTTCAATCATTCTTCCAGCACCCGGAGATAATCTTCATTCATGCTTCCAATACCTGGCGATAATCTTCGTTCCTCCAGCACCCGGAGACAATTTTCAATCACGCACTTACGCACACACACAATCAGCCACACCCGTGCACACACGCATCTCCCTCTCTCTCTCTTTTCGTAAGGAATCCCCCCCCCCCCCCCCCCCCCGACGAAAAAGAAAATCAAGCCATTCGCT
The DNA here is from genome assembly GCA_016801955.1 of Conus betulinus. NCBI lineage: Eukaryota > Metazoa > Mollusca > Gastropoda > Neogastropoda > Conidae > Conus > Conus betulinus. Next base: position 348,694 of record JADBJO010000719.1, on the reverse strand, counting down.
CGCTCTCTACTCAGTGTACTTATTCAGGTTTCTGTTGTTTTACTCTCTCCGCTGACTACTGTCTCACTTTCGTGAAAAATCCAAGCCCCCCCCCCCCCCCCCCCCCCTTTACAGAAAAGAAAAGGGAAAAAAAATATAAGAAATTGACAAAAAGATAGAGAAAAAGAAAAAGACAGAGAAAAAGAAAAAGAACAGGAAAAAAGCAGACCTCACCTGAAGGTTATGGACTACGTCCCTAGAATTCACAGCACCGCCATCTGGTGTGCGGAACGTGTGGTTCTGATACACAAGCATAGTGTCTGGGACAGGATCTTCCTCGTCCTCGTCGTCTAGGGAAAAAGAAACCCATAGAAGAGCACTAGGGAGCGCACAAACCTCTGTCAAGGTCGAACAGATCCTGGATTTCCCTGAAATCCGGATCCGCACTGACATTTTAACGGGTTCGTCCTAGGGCCATACATATCGTCTTTTCACCGAGTTTCTCTGAAATGGAGCGGCCTTGGCGTGCTCTTACTGACTGGCGGACAAACACACACCACATCACGGTCATCGCAAACCTCACCTCTCATTTGGTGTCTTTGGTATGTGTTCAGTGTGTCAGCGTGTGTGTGTGTGTGTGTGTGTGTGTGTGTGTCAGTGTGTGTGTGTGTGTGTGTCAGTGTGTGTGTGTGTGTGTCAGTGTGTGTGTGTGTGTGTGTGTGTGTGTGTGTGAGAGAGAGAGAGAGAGAGAGAGAGAGAGAGAGAGAGAGAGAGAGAGAAAGTCACTGTAAACAGATATGCAGTTGTGTGTGTGTGTGTGTGTGTGTGTGTGTGTGTGTGTGTGTGAGAGAGAGAGAGAGAGAGAGAGAGAGAGAGAATAATGTGTGTATGTGTGTGTGTGTATGCGTGTGTGTACGTGCATGTGTGCGCGCGCGAGCGTGCGCGCGCGTGTGTGTGCGCATGTGTGTGTGTGTGTTTGTGTGCGTGCGTGCCAGCGTGACGGAGGGGGGGGGGGGGGGGGGGGGGGGGGGGGGAAGGGGAGGTGAGAGGGATGTGGAGCATTTTCATCATCTCCCCCCCCCCCCCCCCCCCCAACTTGTGGCGAGTGATCTGCAAGAGGGTCGAGTGATCAAGGACTTTTCCCGGTTCTCTTTTACTCCTCATCCTTCATACTGGAACAGGAGAGATAATTACTGTCTGTTCAGTCCTGCAAGTTGTCTCCCATCCCCAGTGTCTGGAATCCTTTTGACCCAACAATCTTTGTTTTTTTTTTTCCTTTTCTTGTAAGGAAGCTATTCCCCCCTCCCCCCCACCCCACCTCCTCCACACACACACACACACACACACATATATATATATATATATATATATATATATATATATATATATATATATATATATTAACAAAGCTTGCTCTTATGTCTTAGATTGTAGAAATAGGGGGGTGATAAGCCTTCATATCTGCAGCGGTAGATAATTCTGCCTAACTGACAGTATGTGCTTGAGTGGGTGAATGGGGAATAATAAATGCTTCTCAAAATGAACCTTCAGCAAGCTTATAGTCTCCAAAGGGGGAGACATTCTCCAATGGGGAGGAAGCTCACTAACATATAACTCCTGGTCAGATACCGGTATTTCGAAACCTGATTGTTTCTCCTCAGTGACCGCGGAAAGTGGTAATTTGACTCCTCTGCCTTTTCGGTTTTAGAAGAATGCTATCCCAGAAAAAGGCTGGTGTGCAATACCGTAGTACGTTTGTTGAGTTTTCAAAAAACCAACACACACACACACACACACACACACACACACACACACACACACACACACACACACACATATATATATATATATATCACAAATAAAATTAGAGAGAGCCAGTACAAACTCTAAAAATGCTCAACCAAAAAGGGAGCGACATAAGTTTAAAAGTATGATTAAAATGGAGATTAAAACCAACAAAATTGTTTCGAGCTATTGCTCTCGTCAGGGTCTCCCCCTGACGAGAGCAATAGCTCGAAACAATTTTGTTGGTTTTAATCTCCGTTTTAATCATACTTTTAAACACACACACACACACACACACACACACACACACACACACACACACACACACACACACACACACATTTTGAAACCTGGTAATACACTTAGTTCAGATGAGTCTTCCGGTGGCTGACACAGTTTGGACTTCTTGATTTTGGCTTTTCAGTAGTACACAGTTCCGTTGTTAATTGTCTCGCAGCCCTGATGTGGCCTTCGAGGTCGAGTGGGTATGACCACTCCACCCTGGCTTGCTACTGAAATGTCAGAAGCGCTGGAGGATAATCTCCCCCACAGGAATGGACCCAAAAGCAGTATAATGAAATAGGAGAAGACGAAAGGCTTTAATACCGTGAAGAATGAACCCTCGTGAGAGCCATAAATCACAGCAAAACGTTAGGGCCTAGGCTCAGTCGAACAGGTGAATAGAACTCTAAAGACAGTATACGTTTTGGAAATAGCGGCCACAGAGAAACAGTCCGAACCGATGCAACGCCTTCGCCAGGTGTGGAGTAATTTGCCTCCGAGTCTACAGATTTTCTGTGGAAATATGGCGATGCTCTACAGAGTCATCGAAAAAGGAAAGAAGGAAGAAGAAAAAGATACACCCGAAGGTGCGAGTGGGACCCGGAGAAGTACTGTCCTCAACTGCTGAACCAACCAGCTGGGAGCAATCCTGCACCATCCTTGGATGCCTGCGCTGTGTTCACATAAGGTGCAAGCAAGCGCTGGGCATTCTGTTACGACGTCACGGGACATAATCGCTCCCTGGTAGATATGTAATAGCCTCCGGATGTGACACGACAGAACCTCCACGGGAGCGTTCCCACGGGTGTACCAACCCATATTTCATGACCGCAGAGCCCACCGGCGAAAAAACGCCACCGTCAAACAACTGCTGTGTGACCTCATTCGTTGCTGTTCTTAAAGCAAGTATTCTGTTTCTTGGGAGTTACGAGATGGTGCGGAACAACATCACTTTCACACGTTTAAGGGGGGTGGGGGGGGGGGCCGTCAGGAGATATTGAGTAGCCACATGAAGAAAAAGAAACACCCGAAGGTGCTGGGGAGGACCCAGAGAAGCACTGTCTTCACCTGCCTTTAGAGCAGCCCTGTACCACGCTTGGAGGCCTGCGCTGTGTTTGACGATGGGTACAGGCACGAGCAGGACACTCCATTAAGATATCAAGGGACATAACTGCTCCTGAACAGAGGTAAATCAGACTATAGGATGCAACTCATAATAGCCTTAAAGTAGCATCCCCATGGATGTACCAGCCCGTACTTCATGACTGCAGAGCCCGCGGCGAAAAAAAACCACCACCCTCAAGCTGTCGAGCACACCCCACAGACCCAACCATCCCTGCCCACGGACAGATGAAGACAGTGCCACTCCAGACACAGCCAAGCTTTCGCCATACGGTCTTATGTGCCCTCACATATATGGTGGGGCCGTCAGGAAGTATTGAGTAGCCACATATCAGCGTTCTGGTAGAAGAGGGAATAGACTATCGTTTTGATCTACAGCCTTGATTTAGGAAGGGGGAAAGACGACACTCTTTAATACAGATTCATCTACTCAAGCGGCAGTGGACACGCACGAACGCAGCGAGAGAGAGGAGAATAGAGAGATCGAGAGAGAGAGAGACAGCCTTGATGGGAGGGAGAGAGGAGGAAGGGGGAAAGAGAAAAAGAGGGAGAGGAAGGGGGAAGAGACGAGAAGAGAGAGAGAGAGAGAGGGGAGAGAGAGAGAGAGAGAGAGAGAGAGAGAGAGAGAGAGAGAGAGAGAAGAGAGAGAGAGATGAGAGAGAGAGAGAGAGAGAGAGAGGGGGAGAGGGGAGACACACAAGAAAGAGAGAGAGAGAGAGAGAGGGGGGAGGGGGAGAGAGAGAGAGAGAGAGAGAGAGAGAGAGAGGAGAGAGAGAGGAGAGAGAGAGAGAGAGAGAGAGTCAGACAGACATAATATTATACACATGCAGACCGACCGACAAGCAGAATCAGACCTCTCAGCAATCCTTGGCGCTGGGCAAAGTGAAACAGCTCTGATTCTCCGTGTAAGAACTGTGCGCCCAATTCCACAAAATCCTCCATCTGCAATGAGAGAGAGAGAGAGAGAGAGAGAGAGAGAGAGAGAGAGAGAGAGAGAGAGAGAGAGAGAGAGAGAGAGAGAGAGAGAGAGAGAGAGAGAGAGGATTTGGTTGAGCATAACTAAGCTTTTTTATCCTCAATGGATTCAGCAAAATCAAAGGATTAATTCGGCGTGTGTGTGTGTGTGCGTGTGTGTGTGCGT
>JADBJO010000719.1:339385-341885 GCA_016801955.1 Conus betulinus | reverse complement strand
ACAACGGTGTAATGCATATTTACACACTTGTCTCTACAACAATGTCACGTACATCTTACATGCTTGTCCCCCCACAACCGTGTGATGCACACTCTACACACTTGTCTCTACAACCATATGATAACACATTTTGCAAGCTTGTCTCAACAACAGTGCATTGAGCGCTCTACACACTTGTCTCTACAACCATACGATAACACATTTGCAAGCTTGTCTCAACAACAGTGCGTTGAGCGCTCTACATACTTGTCTCTACAACCATATGATAACACATTTGCAAGCTTGTCTCAACAACAGTGCGTTGAGCGCTCTACACGCTTGTCTCTACAACCATATGATAACACATTTGCAAGCTTGTCTCAACAACAGTGCGTTGAGCGCTCTACACGCTTGTCTCTACAACCATATGATAACACATTTGCAAGCTTGTCTCAACAACAGTGCGTTGAGCGCTCTACACGCTTGTCTCTACAACCATATGATAACACATTTGCAAGCTTGTCTCTCAACACAGTGCGTTGAGCGCTCTACATGCTTGTCTCTACAACCATACGATAACACATTTGCAAGCTTGTCTCAACAACAGTGCGTTGAACGCTCTACATGCTTGTCTCTACAACCACATGATAACACATTTTGCAAGCTTGTCTCAACAACAGTGCGTTGAACGCTCTACATGCTTGTCTCAACAACAGTGCGTTGAACGCTCTACATACTTGTCTCAACAACAGTGCGTTGAACGCTCTACATACTTGTCTCAACAACAGTGCGTTGAACGCTCTACATGCTTGTCTCTATGACAGTATGATGCATACTTCACATGCAACAATGTGATTCACAATCTGCATGCTTGTCTCTACAACCATGTGATGCATACTTTACATCCTGTCTCAACAACAATGTGATGCACATCCTACAAGGTTTTCTCTACAAAAATGTGATGGACATCTTATACATTTGTCTCTACAACAATGTACTGCATATCTTATACGCTTTTCTCTACAACAATGTGATAAACATCAACATGCTTCAAGTCTCTTCAAACAGTGCCATGCACATCCGAATGCTTTCCTCCACAGCAATGTAATGCACATCCTGTGTACTTTTCTCTACAGTAATGTGATGCACATCTACGTGCTGATCTCTACAACAACATGATGCACATTCTCTACGCTTGTCTCAACAATAATGTGATGCACATTTCACATGCTTGTTTCTACAACAATGTAACGCACATCCTGTACGCTTTTCTCTACAGTGATGTCATGTACATCAACATACTTGTCTCTACAACAATGTGATGCACATTTTACATGCTTGTCTTTTCCACGGTGTGCGTCTCTTCAACAACACGGTTTTCTCTACAGCAATGTGATGCTTTCTCTACAACGATGTGATGCACATTCTTCAAAGCTTTTCTCTACAACAATGTGATGCATATTCTATAAAGCTTTTCTCTACAACAATGTGATGCACATTCTGTAAAGCTTTTCTATTCAACAGTGTGATGCACCTTCTATAAATCTTTTCGCTACAATAGTGTGACGCACATTCTGCATGCTTCTATCTACAACAATGTGCTGCATATTCTAAACGCTTTCTTCTACAACAATTATGATGCACATCCTATAAAGCATTTCTCTACAACGATGTAATGCATATTCTGCATGCTTCTCTCTACTACAACGATGTGCTGCACATTCCACACGCTCTCTTCTACAACAATTATGATGCATATCCTATAAAGCATTTCTCTACAACGATGTGCTGCCCATTCTATATGCTTTGTTTCTACAACAATTATGATGCATATCCAATAAGTCTTTTTGTTTTTTTCTACAAAAATGTGCTGCACATTGTACACGCTTTCTTCTACACATTATAATGCACATCCTATAAATCTTTTCTCTACAACAATGTGCTGCACATTCTACACGCTTTCTTCTACAACAATATACAATATATATGTGGATGTGTGTGTGTGTGTGTGTGTGTGTGTGTGTGTGTGTGTGTGTGTGTGTGTGTGTGTGTGTGTGCGAACGCGCGCTTGTGTGTGTACGCGTGTGTGCTGGTGTGTGTGTACGCGCGCGCGCGCGCGCGTGTGTGTATGTGTGTGTGTGTGTATGTGTGTGTGTGTGTGTGTGTGTGTGTGTGTGTGTGTGTGTGTGTGTGTGTGTGTGTGTGGTGGGGAAGGGGGGGGGGTACACACATAATACACATACAATATGCTTGTTTCTACAGTAACGTGATGCACAGTGTACAGGTTTGTCTCTCAAACAATGTGATGTACATCTACATGCTGTCTCCACAACAATATGACGCTTATTTCACATGCATTTTTTTTTCTCTACAACAGTGTGATGCACACACCCACAATGCTTTTCTCAACAATGTGATGTAAACTGATGAACACTCTATATGCTTGTCTCTTCAATAATGTAATGCCCGTTTTAGTGCTTGTCTCTAAAACAAAATGAGGTTGCCCGCGCGTGTGGATATA
>JADBJO010000719.1:331885-334385 GCA_016801955.1 Conus betulinus | reverse complement strand
CGAAAAAAAGAGAATGAAATAAGGGCTGGCTATACATGGAAAACTATGATTTTTAAAGATCTGTTACGTAGCTTATACGAAGCACAATGGCCTGGCATAATATAGAAAAAAATGGATTTGTTTTTTACCTCTTTCCTAACTTATTGATGCGTTAAATGATGATCCTACCATAAAAAGAAAAGATCGAATTTTTGATCTATCACCTAAATCATGCAAAAAATTATGTCCTACCATAAATAGAAAGATCGACTTTTTGACCTTTTGCCTAAATTATGCGAAAAAATTATGTCCTAACCATAAATTGAAAAAATGACTTTTTTGACCTATCGCCCTAAATATGCGAAAAATAATCCTTCCCTATAGATATATATATATATATTCCCTATATATATATATATGATTGACTGATTGACTTTTTGATCTGTCGCCTAAACTATGCGAAAAAATAATGGCCCATCACAAATAGAAATGATGGACTTTTTTCATCTATTGCTCAGCCTATGCGATAAAAACAAACAAACAAATAAGGGCCTACCGTACATAGAAAAAAAAGATTAAAAATATATTACCTGGCTTATGTGAAACACAATAGCCTACCATAAACAGAAAAGACGGATTTTTTTTTTTTTTTTTTACCTCTCTCCTAACTTATGCAAAATAAACGACCTACGATAAACAGAAAAGATCGACTTTTAGACCTGTAGCTCACGCAAAAAAATGATGATCTTTCATAATTAGAAAAGACCGACTTTGATCTATAGCCTAACTTATGCGAAAAATCATGTCCCTACCATAAATAGAACAGATTGACTTTTTGATCTATCGCCTAACTTACAGGGGGAAAAAAAACCGACAAAAAAAAAAACAAACCCAAAAAAAAAAAACCCCCACACACACACACACACACACCAACGGCCCCCTATAAAAGAAAATATTGACTTTTCGACTTATCGCCCGTATAGCCCAATCTTTAAGGCAACATAGATCTGGCTGATATCGAACATAAAAGTGCATTTTGAAAAACGGACCAAAGAAGAGCTAGAAAGTAGATTGTTTAATCTCCCGTCTTTGGCTTTCAGCTCTGTCTTTTAAGTTTAGAACTAGTTCCCATGTCAAGCTGCGTGGATTCTCAAGAGGCCTATGTCAGCGTAGGGGCTGCTCAGAAGGAACCTAAGAGTTCTGATCAGAAGGAGGTAGGAAAACACAACATCTTGCACACACACGTAAAATCCATCACCAACTTTCGGAAGAAGGTCAGTTTGGCCGTTGGTAACTGGGTGACACGTTACACATAGCATGTACCCTGCGTGAGAAATTGAAAGAATGACGGAATTAAGGGAACTGAGTGAACGATATTGACTGGATGACACGGGAAACGACTGAATGAAGCGCCGGCAGGAACCCTTCTGTCGGCTCTACCCAAGTAGCAGCCCGTTGCGTATACGAGAGTGTGGATTGTCAGCGCCTAGAACTTTTGGCAAGGCGCTTTATAAATGCTATGTCGTTATCCTCCTCCTTCTCTCCTCCTCCTCCTCTTCATCATTATCATATTCATTGTTGTTATTACTATTATTATTATTGTCATTATTATTATTTTTATTATTATTTTTATCATTATTATAATCATCATCATTATTATTATCATTATTAATATCATCATCATCATTATTATTATCGTTATCATTATGATCATTATTACTATTATCATCGTTATATTATTATCATTATAAAGAGGCGTACACCTGGCTGGTCAAACCCTTCATGGAGTGTAGCTCCAGTGTGTATCCCCATATCCTAAGCTGCCAAAGGACATGGACAAGCACGGGGATATTCAGAGCACTGCTCAGCCTCTCTGCTTCGTTCCACGGAACAGCTCCTCTCGACACCCGAGGTGCGTGGCTGAAATGCTTCATGACCTACCTACCTACCTGCCAACACTTCAAGACAGATAGGAAACAACGACGCCTTCAAATTTTTTTTAAAAAGATTTTTTTTTAAAATTCAAAATGGTCAGCGGTCAATTCTTGCAGTGAGGAGACAGGATTGCATGACTCTTGTCAAAAATACCAGAACTCAGACAGACCGAGGCTAAAAAGAAGAGAGAGAGGAGAGAGAGAGAGAGAGAGAGAGAGAGAGAGAGAGAGAGATATATTGAGAGAGAGAGAGAGTGTCCCAGAGCATCATATTTGAGCATCATGGTTGAGTTCGCATAAACCCCTCCCCCCCACCCACACACAAGATATACAGCCAGTCTCAGAGCATTCATTTTTGAGTTCGCATGGCACAGAGAGACAGACAGACAGAGACAGAGAGAGACAGACAGACAGTCCCAGAGCATTATATTTCAGTTCGCATGGCGCAGAGAGAGAGAGAGAGAGAGAGAGAGAGAGATAGAGAGAGAGAGAGAGAGAGAGAGAGGAAGCCAGTCTCAGAGTCAGTTCACATGGGTCAGAGAGAGAGAGAGTCTGCATAGAGTGCGCGCATGAGCGAGAGAGAGGAG
>JADBJO010000719.1:319385-324385 GCA_016801955.1 Conus betulinus | reverse complement strand
GCAATGTGCGTCGCCACAGCTGCTTTGTCCAGGCTTTATCCACTGATATCTGCTGACCCCCGACCTCCAACGAATATGTAACGTCGTGTTATTGGCGACAGCTGATTCCAAGTGTGATGGAGAGGACACTAGCATAGTGTTGTTGTAACGTCGATCATAGTCTGACAGTGCAAGTGCTGGTTTTGCTGTTTGTTATACGCTAAGGCGATGACTTCCTCACTAAAAAGGTAAGTGCATTAGCCTTGCTTGTAAGAGCTCGTTGTAGATCCTGTGGAAGTTGTTTGGCTTGCAGACGACGACATTGAAAGAAAGAGGATCCTTTTTTTAAACAAAGAGGATCCTTTTTTTTTTTTTTTACAAACGTTGAAGAATCTAGGAACAAAAAACAATCCACTGACCGTCAGGTTCAGTAAGTCGTACAGGAACTCAATCGTACATGCAGCAGGCAATATTCTACCAAAGGCAGCTTTTCATTGACTAGACTCAAAACTAAGTGAAGACTCGAACACTTTTATGCTCGACAATGACTAGAACTCTTAAAAAAACTCTCTCTCTCTCTCTCTCTCTCTCTCTCTCTCTCTCTCTCTCTCTCTCTCTCTCTCTCTCTCAGTCGCTCAGCTCTCATTCTTTAATATGTTATCTAAAGAATATTCTCGATTATTCTTTCTAGAATATTCTGCATATCTAAAAGCTTAACCAATGAAATCGTGACGAGCGTATGCGAATGTAATTCGGTCAGCTTCTACAACATTCTCGAACCTTCGGTAATGCACTAGCAACTTATGGAAACCTGGTGAACATTCTAACATAATCTTGAATATTCCAATCGCATTATCAATCGATCCAAAAACAATACTGAACAATTAGGCATACGTTCACTTTCCAAATGTTTTGAATAAATCAACAATAGCACTACAATGACCGAAAATACAAAGATCTAAAAGCGATAAGTAAAAGGAGGCTTGCAACTCATCATTATTGCTATGACGTCTTTCGCAAACTTCCACCTCTCTTGTCTCCCTTTTAAGGAGGGTCGATACTCGCTTCTCTGTACTTAATTTCTCACAGTCTGATGGATTAGGTACTAACTTTCCTGTGCTTAATTTCACAATGTGATGGTTAACTTACGAGCTTTCCTGTATGGCTTAAGTCACAGTATGATGGAGTACATACTCATTTTGCTGCGTTTCATTCACAATGTGATGGAGTACATACTCATTTTGGTGCATTTCATTCACTATGTCATGGAGTACATACTTATTTTGCTGCGTTTTATTCACAATGTGATGGAGTACATGCTAGTCTTGCTGCGTTTTATTCACAATTGAGATAGTAGATACTAGTTTTGCTGCGTTTCATTCACGATTGATATAGTACATACCAGTTTTTGCGTTTCATTCGCAATGTGACGGAGAAACATACTAGTTTTGTTGCGTTTCATTCACAAAGTAATGGAATACATGCTAGTTTTGCTGCGCTTTATTCACAGTGTGATGGAGCACATACTAGCTTTGCTGTGTTTTCACAAAGTTCACAATTGATAAGTACACACTAGTTTTGCTGCGTTTTAGTCACAATTGATATAGTACATACTAGTTTTGCTTCACAATGTGACGTTTCATTCACAATGTGATGGAGTACATACTAGTTTTGCTGCGTTTTTTTCACAATGTGATATAGTACATACTTGTCTTGCTGCGTTTTCATTCACAATGTGATGGAGTATACTAGCTACTAGCTCTCTGTTTCTTCACACGTTTTGGATGAAGTACTAGCTCTCTGCATTTTGATTGACAGTTGGATCGAATCAGTACTAGCTTCACAGTATTCCCAGTGACAGTTGGGATCGAATCAGTACTAGCTTCACTTTACTTCGTCCACGATGTGGTGGGAGAGGTACTTATTTGCTCTACTTACTCGATTACATGATGGAGCAAGTACTAAGATTGTCGTACATAATTCACAGTAGGGTGGCAGTTTTACTGTATTTCATTCACATTGTGAGAGAGAGTAGGTACACTTTTTGCTGTACTTTCGTTCATAGTGTGACAGAGTAAGTACTAGCTTTGCTTTGCTGTAGTTTATTCACAGTCTGATAGAGTTGGTACTAGCTTTGCTGTTCTTTCATATACAGTGTGTTAGAGTAGGCACTAGGTTTGCTGTTTTTCATTCACATTGTAATAGAGTAGGTACTAGCTTTGCTGTATTTCATTCACAGTGTGATAGAGTAGGTACTAGCTTTGCTGTATTTCATTCACATTGTGATAGTGTAGGTACTAGTTTTGCTGAATTTCATTCACATTGTGATAGAGTAGTACTAGCTGCATTTCATTCAGTTTGAAAGGTGTGGAAAGGGCAGAGTGGGAGTGGTTTGCAATACTGAATGTAGGGTTGATCATGGTTCGTTCAATAGAAATGGGGCACTAGTGTTAATGGACAGCAAAGAACCAGAGACAAAGAAGGGGGAGGGTGAAAAAAAAAAAATTGAAGGGACTGCTGGGGGGTTTCAAATAATAAAGGGAAAAAGAAAAAAAGAGGGAGGGAGAAGGGTTTCGGTCGTAGACACTTCAACAGGGGGGCAGTGGGAAGATGGGGGGGTGGTTGACTTGGGTCACTGAGCGCAGTTCATGAAAGGGTGGAGAGAGAAGCTTACAGAGTGAAGGAAGAGCAGTAGCTTTGCTGTACTAAATTCACAGAGTGAAGTAAGGTACCAACTTTGTTCCACTTCATTCTCATTGGGGGAGGGGGGGGGGGGGGGGGGGGGGGGGAGCGGAAAGGGGGGGGGGGGGGGCATAGTTTTGTTGTACTTAATTCACAATATAATAAAGTTGATAGTACCATGCTTTATTTAATGTACAGTGTGGTGGTAGTGGTGGTGGTGGTGGGGGGGGGGGGGGGGGGGGAGGGGGCATAGATACTTGCTTTGTGTGTTTTCAGTGTGGTGGGGGATGAGTACTAGCCTTGCTGCATTCACTTCAAAGCGCTAGTGTGTGTGTGGTGGTGGGGGGGGGGGGGGGGGGGGGCGGGGGGGGGGGGGGGGGCAGGTGCCAGCTTTGAGGTCCTTCATTCCTATGTGGTGGTGTATTTACAGGGTTAGTTAGACCAGGTTTAGAAAATCATACATTAGACAGGCTGTACATGATCTGCATTATGATTTAATGGATGGGTAGTCTCGGCACACTGTGAAAAGTGTAGATTGTCGGTACTCGATTTACTATGCGATAATGTAAGACACATTGTACTTGGTTTACATTATGACGAAGTATGTAGGTTGTATTTGATTTACAGTGTGACAGAGTCAAGATCTTTCTCTGATTTACAGCATGTGGCGGAGTAGACAGTTGTATTTGGTTTACAGTGAGGCAAAGTATGTGAGGTTGTAATTGGTTTAATGTGTAGCAGAATAAATAGGTTGTTGCTGATTTACAGCGCGTGACGGAGTAGGCAGGTTGTATTTGGTTTACAGTGTAACGAAGTATGTGAGATTGTAATTGGTTTACTGTGTAACAGAATAAATAGGTTGTTGCTGATTTACAGCGCGTGACAGAGTAGACAGGTTTGTATTTGGTTTACAGTCGGAGCTTGATGAAGTAGATATGCAGTCTGTCTTTTACATTGTGAAGGAGCAGATAGACAGTAACTGATTTACCGTGCCATGGATTAGAGAGCATGTGATTTACAGTATGGTGGAGCAGATGTGATTTACAGTGTGGATGGGGCAGATGTGATTTACAGTGTGATGGAGCAGATGTGATATATACAGTCTGATGGAGCAGATGGGGTTTACGGTGTGATGGGTTAGACAGCCTTGTACTTGCTTTTACAGAGTGATAAAGTAAGGCTGGTTCGTGCAATAGGGTAGAGTAAGTAGGTTGTATTTGATTTTCAGCGTGATGGAGTAAATGGGTTGCATTTGATTACCCGTGTGAAATAGACATGCTTTTTTTTTTTTTTTTTTTTTTTTTTTTGGGGGGGGGGGGGGGTCAGTCAGATAGAGTAGACTGATTTCCAGTGAGATTAAGCATTTAGACTTTACTCCAAGCGTGATGAATCAGCGATAGGCGGTAACTGATTTACAATGTAATGGAACAGTTTGGCTGTACCTGAGTTACAGCCTAAGGGTCAAGCTATCAGCACAGAGAAACATGTTATCACAATGAGGACATCCTGACGATAGAGAGGGCAGGAGAGCTGAAATGGTGGCATTGACCCGTGATAACTTCAAGTGGACTCTCAAAGGTTAAAACAAAAGGGTCAAGGCTCCCAAACTACCTCTCGGCCGTAGCTGTAGTAGACCGTCAGAGATTCAGCGTGTCAAGGGCACAGCATGAAGGAAGGCAGTGCCCATCCTTCTCTCTCCGAAGCATTTATTCTCCCCTAAACCGAATCAGGTATCTTTTACTGCTGGGTGGATGGACAGCGTTTTCTTTTCGTTTAAAAAAAATCAGACCCCATGTGTGGACTCCCAGAAATCCTCCCACTAAAAAGCAGCACATGGGAAGCAAGCGGAGGTCTCACTTCGTTGAAGAGAGCATTGACATGAAAGAGATGAACAGATGAACTTGCTGAACTGATCAGGACATCTCTGAACAAGGTTTTCGTGGAGTCTGCTGTAAAATGCTTATGTCTCAGGTCCTGCAAGCCCCAACGCTCTTAAAAGAATGTGTTTCACTGTGAGTGGGTACATGACTTGCAATGCACCACAGAGCGTCTCCGCCTTTTAAAAGATAAGAATGGCTGCGAAAGCAGTGATTTGCGTACAAAAGGCACGAGACTGTTTCTTCTTTACGGCCGACCCTGGAACATGGTCAAAACTCTTTCAGGTTTGGGACAGATTTTGAACAGTTGGTCATCCGTCTGCGAGTTCCATTCTTCGAGCCAAAGGTCTTTGACGTAGGCCTGGGCTTTGGGTTTCAGATTAGTGTGAGGGAGACTGTTAGGGCATCGGTCATTATCGCAGGTAGTGTAATTCAAGCCTACGTGGGCCCTGAGACCAATGA
>JADBJO010000719.1:299385-316885 GCA_016801955.1 Conus betulinus | reverse complement strand
GAGATGAGGCTGGATGGTGTTAAAAGCTGATGAAAAAATCAATAAAAAGAATACGAACAAAAGAATCTGTTTTCTCCAGGTGAGTGTAAGCTTGTGTAAAAGTGTGAGAATGGCATCGTCTGTGCATCTGTTGCGTTTGTATGCAAACTGATAAGGATCTTGATGACTGACTATATCAGTGAGGAGGTGACTGAGTATTGCTCTTTCGAAACACTTCATCACAATGGATGTTAGAGCGACTGGGCGGTAGTCATTCAGGGAAGATGGTTTAGACTTTTTTGGTATAGAACAGATCACTGAGGCTTTCCAGAGAGAAGGGACAGTTGAAGTTTAATAGACCAATTGAATAGTCTAGTGAAGACATGACAGAGTTGAGATCCACAGTTCTTGAGTAATACACTACTAATCTTGTCTGGTCCAGGCGCCTTTTGGGTATTTAGTCTTTTAAACATTGAAAGTATTGTTGTATCTTCTATAATGATCTCATCTTCTATCTTTGCTTTGATTTCCTCTTTTATCACTCCCAATGCATCGGTGAAATCATGAGCATCAAAACGACAGTAAAATTTGTTGAGTTCATTAGCGAATTGTTGTTGCTGTTCTTTTGGTAAGGCACAGTGATGATGGGATTTGGTTTGACCAGTTAATTTCTTTAGACCGTGCCATGCGTTCCGCATATTACCGCACTGAAACTGCAATTCAACCTTCTCTTTGTACTTTGTTTGGGCTGAGCGTATTTCCTTTCTCAGTTTTATTTGGACTTTCTTACGTTCCATTTTGTTTTCTGTTTGAAAGGTAATTTTCTTTTCATTTAACACTGCACAGCAGGTATACATACCGCACCGAATGAAGATGATAACAGATTAACACACAAAGGGAATGGTGGGTTTACAGTATATGATTGTCTTGTAACATTTGCGAGAACGCGCGCGCGCGCGCACACACACACGCACACACACACACACACACACACACACACACACCACACACACACACACACACACACACACACACACACACACACACACACATAACACACACACACATGAAGACGCAAGCACGCGAATATGGACTCGCACACATCTAATGCATGCATCTAAAGACACACACACACGCTCGCGCGCATGCACACACACGACACGCATACACACACACACAAACACACACACGCACACTCACACCCACGCGCGCGCGCACGCACACACACACACACACACACACACACACACACACACACACACACACACACACACACACACATCTTCTCCCCCCCCCCCCCAGCCCACACAAAAAAAGCCCCACACACTCATACGCGTGCAATTGCTGATTCGGAATCATAGTATAGCTTTCCTGTTTGTGTGTGCGTTTGCCGTTACTGGACGAAGCCATGAACGTCACATTTAGTTATGGTTATGGAACAGGTTGATTCTACATTCACGGTAGGGACATCACTGTTACAGTCGATGCTGCTCTAATGAATCGAATAAGTTCTATGCATGACTATGATTTCACTCTTTTTCGCCAAGTACACTTTTTCGCCCCGCTAAATGTAGTATGCGATTCAGACTCGAAATCATCAATCGAACGCTAAAAGGGGGTGGGGAAGGGGGAGGTGGTGTGTGTGTGTGTGTGTGTGTGTGTGTGTGTGTGTGTGTGTGTGTGTGTGTGTGTGACGAGGATGGATTCACATGATATGTAAGAGAGCATGCCGCGAAAAGAGCAGAGATAAAGGGCTTGGATGTACTGTTTCATCCTAGAGACTGGGTCAAAAAAAGGGACCATCTCAAAGCAGCCTCTGACGTGCAGTGTCATTCTGTTAACCTGAATTTGGACTTATCCCTGTGCCATTCAGTGCTTTCATTAGCCTGTCTAGAGTCCATGAATTCTCGTCGTTCCCTCGAACAGAAACGTGCCGCATATGTCGTCTTTTTCCGCTCGCTTTGGGAATCCGAGGAGTTGTGTGCTGTCGACCTGTCTGACGTCATATCCGCTTGAAGGATGAGAGTGATCTTCCCTTTGTGGCATATAGTTCCCCACGTCGTTGGATGCTGCTGGCTCAGTAATGCCTTGATGGCGGCTTTTAGGGCTGATGACAACAAAGGAATAGAGGCTGTTGTATAGTCTCTCTCTCTCTCTCTCTCTCTCTCTCTCTCTCTCTCTCTCTCTATATATATATATATATATATATATATATATATATCTCTCTCTCTCTCACTATCTCTCTCATCAATAACGTGTGTATAAATGGCATAAATTTTTGTAGATGTCATAGGCCTTCACAAAAAAGCAGTGTCACTTTCATTGTCTCAAAGAGAGAGAGAGAGAGAGAGAGAGGGGGGGGGGGGGGGGGGGGGGGGGGGGGAGGGGAGAGGGAAGGAGGGAGGGAGAGAGAGAGAGACAGAGAGAGAGAGAGACAGAGAGAAAAGAGAGAGAGAGACAAAACAGACAGAGAGAGACAGAGACAGAGAGAGAGACAGATTCAGACAGAGAGAGAGACAGACAGAAGTACTAGTGGTAGAAATAATGAAGAAAGAAAAGAAAAAAGGTCTTCAGATTCACCCATACGTGACTGAGAACATCAAATTTCCTTTCCAAGCCAACGCATCTTTCGTAAACCGTGGTAACCTCCCGTTCCCCACCTCCAGCCCCCCATGCTGCACTCGCCAACCCCCTTTACCTCCCCCTCCTCGTCTCCTCCGAGAAGTTTACAGACTGACTTGGCAGTGATTTCATTTTCTTTGTATCATTCGATTCCTAAGCTTACTGACCAAATGCCAGACAACTCTCTTCAAGTTTTAAATGATGTCTACATGTATAAAACTTTATTTACTGTTTCAATTTCGAGATTGATTGAGAGGAAAATAGTCGATTATCCACTACTCTAATGTACTGAAACTTTGTAACTACTGATTTTGATGTGTTCAACAGATTCTGTTTTTTTTTTCTCTCATAAACTTAATCTACGCACAACAATGGATGGGGGTGGGAGGGAGGGAAGGGGAGGGAGGGAGAATGAAATGAAACGAGACTGTTGTACGTTTCGGTTTTTTTTTTTCTTCGAGTTGCAGAACTAGAGATTGAGAGAAAGTGCAATTTTATTTAACTAAAATTTAGACATGCATAATCTGCACAGAACGGACGACAGAGAGAGAGCGAGAGCGAGAGAGAGAGAGTGAGTGAGTGCAATTTATTTAACTGAAATTTTAGACATGCGTAATCTGCACAGAACGGACGACAGAGAGAGAGAGAGAGAGAGAGAGAGAGAGAGAGAGAGAGAGGAGAGAGAGAGAGAGAGAGAGAGAGAGAGAGAGAGGGAGGGAGAGAGAACAAATACAAGAAAGACAGTGTGTCTAATTTGACTCCACTCACCTGCCATAGATACAACCTACAATGCGAAATATTTGAAAGAACTAACACATCAGACAAAGATTTCTTTTTTTTTTGTTTTTTTTACAAACAAACACGTAGTGGGTTGAAACAAGAGAAGACAATCGATTCCTCTGTCCATTACAAATTTTTAAAAAGTTACGGTACATCCACACATAGTTGGATCGGGGAGGAGTGATGCTTATGCGAGCATTGTAGTGTCAGTACAAAACTTTGTCTCTCTGACAGCATCTGGAAGCCACTGAGATCTTGTTGGTGAAGAACCTATTCATTACGCTTGCACACAGACGACTTTCGTCCCTTTAGTGAGACTTGTCAGCAGCGCTCGACCGGATGGCGTTATTCAACTCATGGCGTCTAACTCAGTGGTATTTTCACCATCAAGGGGAGAAAATCGCGATCCAACTGCCTCCAAACACACAGCAACAACAACAACAACAACAACAACAACAAAAGCACGAAAAAAATGCTATAAAGAAATAAGTGGCAAAAACAAAACTTGAAACACATCAATAACAAAAGAAATATTTAAATCCATGTGTATAGATCCGAGAAAGGACGCAAGGGAAGATAAAGTGTGCTTTGCCCAGTCAGAGTTGTCACCCCTACTGTTTCAAAACCCAAGCTTTACCATGAGGCATGGCTATGAACTGTTGTTTTTGACTTGTTTCGTACAGAGTGGACAGCAGCTGACATCTGTTCTCGTGTGCACCACTTTACCTTCTTTTCACGAAGTGGATTTGCTGGATGAATAAAAGAAGAGTGGAGATGAACAGCAGCTGGCAAACAGTTCCTCCAATAATGGCGGCGTCTCAAGCCTGAGGTGGGCTGTGTGGGACCATACTATAATAGCGCGCGCGTTTACACAACACACACACACACACACACGCATTCACCACACATTCACACACACACACACACGCACGCTACGCACGCACGCACACACACACACTTACACATTGAACCCTCCAAAAGTAGGCGACTTGGATGTTTGAAATACATTATCAACCTGCATTTTGAATTTCTTGTTGCCTTTTTTTGTAATACTTTTTCTTTAGAAGTCTACCAGTGAAACAGAAAAACTACTATTTCGTAAGTCATCTATTTAGAAATTCTAGATTGTCTTAAAGAATTTCAATAGGGAAGAGGTAAGAATGACAAGAACGACGTTAGAAAGACAGGGGTATTTAGAAAAATAACAAAATGGGATTGCAACAACAGACGACCTTCGACCGGGTTTGAAAACAATGAATGAAACCACTTTCGCCCTAATGCGTGCCACACACACAACACACACACACACACCACCCACACACACACACCACACCACACACACACACAACAACTACACACACACACACATGCCGCACAAACACACACACTGCATAGACAAGAACACAAACAGGCGGACAGATAAACGCACACCGCACGCACCCACACACACACACACAACACACACACACACACACACACACACATCAACACAGCGTACACACATGACATGACAGTATTTGAGAGAAAGGGGGTATGGATATGTTTCTTGCTTAGAGCGAGAGAGAGAAGGAGGGTGAGAGAAGGAGGAGTCTTAGCGAGGGATGAGTGAGAGAGAGAGAGAGAGATGCGACAAGGAGAAGAGAGAGAGGATTTCAAAGAGAGGAGAGAGTACTTTGAGTTGAGAGAGAACACTCACTTTGGAGGAAGTCACCGAGAGAGAGTAGTAGTAATTAACGTGAAAAAACCCCTCGGTGGGTACACAGATGTTGATAAAAAAAGAACAAGATGCAAAGCATATCCTATAAACGTACTCCCAGTTTTTTATCTTGAATACTCGTGCTGGATAGCTCCATAAAAGAGGAAAAAAAAAAAGTTTTGGGCCGGTACAGCAGCGTAATAACGGCTTCTTATATTAATTCTGGTAAATATGGGCCATCATCTGTGACCCATAATACACATACAAATGAAAGTTTTTCAGAAAGATTGGCCAAATACTTTCTAATATTTTATTTCCATAACCATAAATGAAAAAAAACTGTAAATTATGGGCCGTTATGAGCCGTAGTAACGGCACTCATCGTTACAACAGAGGCTTAAAAATAAAAAAATCGGCATGATCCTGGTGACCCATAGGTGAACATACTTCAAATTTTAAGAAAGATCGGCCAAGTACTTTCTAAGACATCCCATAAAGAAAAAAAAAAACCCCGTTATCGGGGCCGTTTTATAAGCACGTTAGTAACGACCTCAGCTACTAATCATTCGGACATTTAAAATATTAAATTACACATTCGGCCATCATCCGTGTGAACCATAGTGAAAACATATTTCTACAAATTTTCAGAAAAGATTGGCCAAGCACTTTCTGTGAGATTAATTCTATAAAGAAGACAAACAAAGTTAAGCATGGGCCGGTTAGGCCGTTTTGTAACGGCTATAACGTTAAAATAAACACTCGGGCATGATTCCGGTGACCCATCAAATGAACATGCGCTTACCTACAAATTTTCAGAAAGATCGCGAAATTCTGGTAAAACGGGTCGGCCTGGTAGTTTTGTCTGGAGAGAGTTGGAATACATTTTGACCACGGACGGACGGACGGACGGACGGGGACACACACAACACACACACACACGCTGCGCCGGCGCGCCTGCGCGCACACCCACAACACACCACACACACACACACACACACCCCCACACATTCACCACACACACACACATACACACACACACACACACACAGACCAGGACTGCAGTGGACCATTCATCTTGTCTTGTTGAACATGAACCTGGGGAAGTGAAAGGTATCATTACAAATTCCCAATACTGTTGGGGCATAAGGAAACTTCTTTACCGTCATGCTTTACACATTCGATGGAAACCGCTTATTCCTTAGATTTTCGATTCCCTACGATTTACTTCAAAGGTCAGGTCTTGAGATTAGTTGTATCAGATACACCCGAAACCCACAAGGCGTCCCCGATGTTATTAACTTTGGATCAATACATTTACTGTAAATATATAATAAACAAACGTGCTCCTTTGTAGGAAAAAACACTGTGAAATAGTAGTAATTAAAACACTCCTTGGGCTGATAAGGAAATAGACAATGAAAGTAATTTAAAAGAGAACATAGTATCTCAGGTCAAAAAACAAAGAAGAATTCGGAAAACAAAGAATGATAGCAATAGAATTAATTCTATGAAACGAAAAAAAGCGAAGAAAAAAAATATTTTCACCCATTTATTATCGATTCCACAAGACTAGATTACAAAACAGCTGATTGTGGAAGGGCTATTAATCTTTTACAATAATAAATTAAACGGCTTCCTCAATATATCACCAATAAAACCAGACATATCACAAGGAGATCTTAACTTATATTTTGCAAATGTACCTGCTATAAGTAACATAGTAATGTGTGATAAAACTAATGAGGGAACGATTTACAAGAGTCTTACAACAATATTGTCGTTCAAAAAATAAACAAATGTCACTTCGGTTTTCTCCATACCGTATATTTCAATAAATGAAGTTCTTAATTGGTTGCTGAATTTTTGAAAACAATCAGGAACCAGAGACTTGGACGGAATCGATGGAAAGATATTAAGAATCTCCTCAACAGTTATCGCTGATACACTCACTAAGGCTTATAATCTGTGTATTGAAAAAGAATATTTCCCCGTAAAATTTTTAAAGCAGGCCAAGAAGTGAGATCCTGCCAATCCCTCTAATATACCTCCATCCAGGATAGACCTGTCTCTCAATTCTTTCCCTTTTGTCAAAACCAATTGAAAAGACATGTTCAAATGCAATTTAATATTCTCATCTGAATTATTATGATCTCATTCATGAAAATCAATCAGGTTTTCGACAAAATCACTCTTGCCCATTCATCTCTCATACAGCTTATAGATAATAAATGTCTATCTAATATAAAGAAATATTAGAATGAATTTTACTGGAATTCTTTTTGTTGATTTTGCTAAAGCTTTTTGACGTTATTAGCCATTCACATTTTATATAAAAAAAACTTACACATTACAAACACTATCAAGTAAGGGCCTATAGAGTTTATCAGTTTTTCTTTTCTTACTGATCGCCAACAACTTGTTGAAATTAGTTCCAAAGGGTGATCTCACATTTACTTCCTTTGAAAATTTGGTGTTAGTCAAGGATCTGTTTTAGGGACCCCTCTTATTTTTATATCTACATAAATGATTTGCCTTTATATATAAAGTGCGGTTGCGAAATGTTTGCTGACGACACTTCACTGCAGTCAAAATAGTGCTATCCTACCATTCTTGTAAGTAACCTTCAGAGTAATATCATATCAATAGACTAATTCTATGGACAGAAATGAACCACATGGCCCTCAATGCAGATTTAACAAAAACTAAAATGTATGTTTGTGACCACACGTCAAAAAAAAACGACAGAAAATGAGTTTCCCGTTTGCATCATTATATGTCAAAGACCAAAAATAGATCGAGGTGGTAACATCTCATAAGATATTAGGGGTTATTTATTGACAATGCACTTATCATGGTATGATCAAAATTCTGATCTTGGAAAAACGTATATCCAAAAGAAATTTATCAAACTTACAAATCAAAACAACATTTTCTTAATCTTCAAACCAGGAAAGTATTCTTTCACGCGCACATTATATACTCTTATTAACTATGCTCCACCTTTATGGGATAATTCTAGTGAAACTAATTTGAAACAAATAAGTCGTATTCATAAGTAAAAGCTCCTATAAAGATAATACATCTGAATATTCTATCGATTAACTACTCTTGAGTTTAGGCGTAGTGAAGCACAGAAACATAAATATTCTCATGAGAGCGACCGTTTTAAAGAGAGACTCTTCAACATCAAACTACTGTTTATGTTATGTTACAATGTAGTGAAAATAGGAAATAGTCTCCAAAGAGAATAAATAATCCAAAAAATCGATTTTTATCAATGAAAACAGACACTCACACACAAGCCCAAGCTTTCCTTCCCCAGACCCCACCCAGCAACAATCTCTACACCCTCCCTCTAGTTTTACATATTCTGGAGCCCCCCCCCTACGATATGGAACAATTTATTCCATCTTCTTTAAATCATGGTCATTCGAAAGGAATAGTTTAAAAGAGCTCTTAAAAGGACTTTGATTGGAAAAAAAATATTCGCCCGAATAATTAATGCATTAATGCTCCCCCCACGACCCAGCCCAGCCCTCCCCTACCTCTCTCTCTCTCATCCTCTCTCTCTCTCTCACTCCCCTCCCCCTCCTCCTCCATCATCTCTCCTCCTCTCTCGTTAATTACAATATTTACTTAACTTGTACAATCGTTTTGATAGCATTATGATCCTTTTGAATGTGTTAATTGCTTAATATTTTTTTTCTTCATAATGTGTTGATAAATGATTTTGTTTGATGGTTTCTTCAATGATTTTCCCCCCCCTTTTTTGTGAGGGCAGGATGAAAAAAAAGCTGTAAAGCTTATTCTTTAACCCTCAATAAAGATAATTTTGACTTACGACTTGACTTGACACACACACACACACACACACACACACACACACACACCACACACACACACACACACACACACACACACACACACACACACAGCATTTCTTCGTTTCCTGTTGTAAAGTACTCCCTGTTCTATAAGAACTGGCAGTGCAAAAAGGCAGAGTAGTGAACGGCAAATCCTAGTCAGTATCGTAGATTGGGAGATCTTCATGCCAGTAGTCTAAAACCTCTGACAAGTGTTCTTGAGCAGCATGCTGTACTCTTGGCTATGACGCAACAAACTCCTGCAAGCGTGTTGGGTATGCTCATTTCAAATCTTGTTAAGTACTCTCAAGCCCTCAGGATCAGGATCAGGATATGTACGTTACTGGAACCTTCCTAGGGTATGGTTGCAACGGAAGACAGAGTAGCTCATATTCTTAGAGGTTCTTTTTTTTTTTTTTTTTTTTTTTTTTTTTTTGCTATAGCCCTTTTCAGTAAAACCTTATTTTAGAATTTGGTGTATTTACATTTTGAAACGTTCCGCCCCAGTGAAACTAATGCCCTAGCTCAGCTCAGTGGGACCCTGTTGCGGCGCTGCATCCACCTACCCTATTCTCAAACTGACCTGCACGGTTGAAAACATTTTTGTTGCAACTTAGTGCAAAGGGTGGCAGCATAGTGTCTGTGTCTCTCTCTTCATCTTGGTGAGTGGCAAGGAAATGGTAGAGAGAGAGAGAGAGAGAGAAGAGGAGAGAGAGAGGAGCCACAGGAGAGAGAGAGAGAGAGAGAGAGAGAGAGAGAGAGAGAGAGGAGAGAGAGAAGGAATGGGGAGATGGGGTTGGGGGGTGGGGGAGGTGGGGGGGTTGGAATGAGATGAGGGAGGGAAGACTGTTTACAGAAAGCGTACTCTAATTTCCAGCATGGGGAGACAACGGTCTTTCTGCTATTAGTTCTTGAACTTTTCACTGAGTGGTCAAGATCCAAATGTGTTGCGTCAACAGAGTTTGAAATCATAGTGACGTCAATTTTACTTAAAAAAACAAACAAACAAACAAACAAAAACCACGATGTCTTATTTTATCTGACACACGTTCTTGAGATTCCATGACTAGGCCTAATGCATAATTTTCAAACTTTTTTTTTTGCAACCATGCAGTGTTTAAGAAGATGCAATGAATTGGGGATTTCACTCCCCCCACAACCACCCCCTCCCCCTCTAAGTATTGCTGTTATTGAATCCTGAGATTTTATTTGCTGCTTTAATCCAGCTTCATTATTTTTAATAACCACCATAAAAAAAACTAAGTTCGTATAGGGTTACTTGCTTAGTTGGCTAGTTTGGGCAAGATAAATCTATATGTTGCCTGAGCAAGATCTACATTTAATCATCCATTCATTCATTTCACTCATTTGCTTAGAAGAGATTGACTTCAATGGTCTAATTTTGACAGATTGTAACGTAATGCATATTACAAGTTTTTCACATTATTATAAGCTTTCATCAGTGTATAAAACCGTACATTTCACTGGTCCCAATTATTCTAAAGAAACCTTCATTCAAAAGTTTATTTTGTAACATTGAAAATATTGCTAAAATCATTAGTCACAGATCTACGGTCGGTCCTGTTCGGTGATCATCATCAGAAAGAGAACGACTGTCGAGGCCTTAGCAATCATCTGGCCTATATTTCTGCCCAGTTTGGACAGGCTAATGCTTGCGGTGATAGAAAAAAAAACATCAATGTTTTTTACAACACACACACACACACACACACACACACACACACACACACACACACACACACAGAGACACACTCACACAAACACACACATACACACACACACACACACACACACACACACACACACACACACACACCACACACACACACACACACACACACACACACACACACACACACACACACACACACACACACACACACACACACACACACACACACACCACACACACACACACACACACACACACAGAGAGAGAGAGAGAGAGAGAGAGAGAGAGAGGAGAGAGAGAGGAGAGAGAGAGAGAGAGAGAGAGAGAACCTGAACAGGGTTATTCAACCAAATCACTTTTCTTCACACGTGTGAGCCAAATCAGTGTCTCAGGTCAGAGCAGGGGAGGTTTAAATAATTACAACAGATAATCATGAACGGGATCGTGATCAAATGATCAAACTCTCGCATCTTTAATAGGAAAACGCCATGCCACAAGGCCAAACTTCATGCATTGTTAACATACAGCAGGCTCACAGTTTTAAGAGCAAAGCTCGCATTTTCAATAGAAAAATCCAAGCAAAAGAGCAAATGTCATGCTACAACATACAGCAGGATCATCGTTTTAACTGAAAAACTCACATTTTAATAGCACCCCCCCCCCCAACAAAACAAAACAAAAAACAAAAACAAAAACTCCAAGCAAGAGGCCATACAGCAGGCGACAACATGCTGAAGGATTACTGGTTTAATAGGAAAGCTCACATATTCAATTGAGAAACACAAAGCAAAATGAACACAGCAAAATGCCAAACATCATGGATCATAACAGGATTTGCTGTTTTAGTAGAAAAACTCACATATTTAATCGGGGAAATACCCAGCCAAATGCCAAATGTCATGGATCACAGTACAAGAGAATTGCAGTTTTAGTAGGAAAACTCACATAATTAATTGTGACCCCCCCCCCCCCCCCCCCCCCCCCCCCCCCCCCCAAAAAAAAAAAAAAAAAAAAAAAAACATCATCGATCAACTTATGATAAGATTGCTGTTTTTGTAGGACAACTCACATATTTATCGATCAACTTATGATAAGATTGCTGTTTTTTGTAGGACAACTCACATATTTGATCGGAGAAACACCAAGCAAAATGCCAAAACATCATGGATCAACATACCATAGAACCACTGTTTCAGTACGAAAACTAATATATCAAATCGGGAAAACAAGAAGCAGGAGACCAAACATCTATCATCAAACACAGAGCAGGACCAGGCTATAAATTAAAAAAAAAAACCTCATGATTTTAATGGAATGAAACTCAAAGCAAAAGCCCAACCACCATGGACCAACTGATGACAAGATTGCTGTTTTAGTGGGAAAATTCACATTTTTTCAGGATAAAAATGCTGTGCTTCGGGCTGTCATTTAGTGGGCCTTTAGTTTTTTTTTATGCTTGATAAAGGTCTTACAAATAAAACAGAATATTTGCAATATGTTTACTGAGTGTTGGTGGTTTTTACTGTTCAAAACTCACATATTTAACTGTGAAAACACCAAGCAAAAAGCCAAATATCATGGATCAAAATACAATAAGGTTGCTGTTTTGATAGGAAAACACATATCTAATTGGGAAAACACCAAGCCAAAGGCCAAATATCATGGATCAACATACCATAGAACCACTGTTTTAGTACGAAAATCAGTCTTTCAAATCGGCGGGAAAAACACGAAGCAAAAGACCAAACATCTGCCATCAAACACAGAACAGGATCAGGCTACGGATAAAAAAAAAAAAAAAAACAAACAACTCATGATTTTAAAGGAATGAAACTCAAAGCAAAAAGCCAAATTTCAAACATGCAGCAGGATCTCACTTGAATTAATAGGCGAAAAAAAAAAGTTCAAAGCAACAAGTTAAAAACCGGATATCAAACATGCTTTGAATAAGAGAAACAAACAACAACAAACAACAACAACAACAACAACACACACAGAGACACACAGAGACACACACACACAGACATACACACACTCACACTCACACACACACACACAAGAAGCGAAATGTCCAACATCACACATTAGCATGCCATGGTAACGAGCATTTACAATACCAAAAAATGCCATTAATAGTGGACCTACTACTAAAACCAACTTACAACAGGCTTTGACAGATTATTGTCATATTACGTGGGTCGTGGGCAAGTTCACCTGTGCATCGAACGTGCGTAACCTGTCATCTGTTTGTAGGTCGCTGTGAAAGACTGTTGAGATTCTTTTAAATTGGGTAAGCATTCATGCCAACCGAAAGCCTTGTTAAACAATCATTTACGACGTTGATTCAGGACATGAGTGTTTAAAAACCAGTTTGAACTAAGAGAATATCTATAAACCAAGGACTGATGAAAACATTCCTTTTTCTCTCCCACCCCCCATCCCGAAACACACACATAACATCCTTTTGCAATGCCCCCTCCATCCCCTCTCCCCCCTGCCTACCCCCCCCCCCTCCCCCCCTCGCGCCTGCTTAAAATTGTTCGTCAAATCTGTTAAAAAAATCGGGCAGGTGCACATTTAACACATGTCGTTAACAAGCAGTGCAGGGCCTTGGAATTACGCTCTCTCCACTGAGGAGAGCAAGGGAAATGGTGGTAGTAGTAGTAGTAGTAGTAGTAGTAGTACTAGTAGTAGTAGTAGTAGTAGTAGTAGTAGAAGTAGTAGTAGTAGTAGTAGTAGTAGTAGTAGTAGTAGTGGTTGTAGTAGTGGTGTGTGGTGGTGGTGGTGGTGTGGTGATGATGATCATGATGATCATGATGGTAATAGTAGTAGTAGTAGTAGAAGAGAGAAGAAGAAGAAGAAGAAGAAGAGAGAAGACGCAAGACGAAGAAGTAAACCCTAGCAGTGGAAGTGATAGTCGTAGTAGTCGTGGAAGTGGTGGTAGTGGTGGGTGGTGGTGGTGGTGGCAGTGGTAGTGGAAGTAGTAGTAGTAGCAGTGGTAGAAGTAGTAGTAATGGTGGTGGTAATGATGGTGGTGGTGGTAGTAGTAGTACTGGTGGGAGGAGGAGGAGAGGAGAAAGAAGAAGAGGAATAGTAGTAATGCTAGCAGTGGTAGTGGTAACAGTCGTGATAGTCGTCGTCGTCGTCGTCGTCGTCGTAGTAGTAGTAGTAGTAGTAGAAAGTAGTAGTGGTGGTGGTGGTGGTGGTTGAGGAAGAAGAAGAGAAGAAGAAGAGAAGAAGAAGAAGAAGAAGAAGAAGAAGAAGAAGAGATAACGTTTTCCTATCTTTCTCAACTACAAGCAGATGATTCGAGGGCAACATCCCAGCAAAGACTCATAATAACCCCTCACTGACTGTGCTGAACCGGAAACCCATCCGGATAGACCTGACATGCGTAGCAGCCGAACAGGAAGTTCTCAGTCCAGTTCCTGTCCGGCGCGCTGAGAAGGACGGAAGACGGAAGGGGAGGGAGCCGAAAGAAGGTGTTCAAAGTAATGTTTCGCCCCTGTCTCCTCTCCTCCACCTTGCTGTGCCCCCTCCTGCCCTTTCTAATCCTGCGCGCGGACGGGTTTCTCCCATTTCCCCATCGCTTACCCTTTCTGCCTTTACTCTTCCTGGACTTTTTGGACTCTTTCCTCCTGTTCTGCCTGGCTTTGCTCTTGCCCGGCCTGGTGCTCACGGGGCCGTCTCTGGGTACACTGGAAGGGCTGGGAGGAGCGGAACCGGTGCAGGAAGCAATGCAGCTGGGTGGACAGGACCAGAGCCTGCGTCTTGCTGCTGTCGCTGTTCTCCCGGCACAGCACGTTCTGGTCACAGCTGTACTGGCTGTGGCTGCCGCCACTCGGGTCACAGGCCGGCTGGGCCTTCGAGAACCCTGGCGGTTGCAGGTTGAGGTCAGCCTGGTGATGTAGAGGCGGAGAGCGTCGCTGACCTTGTGCATGTCTTCGCTGACCTCCCCTCGGAGGTGTTCGTGGCAGCTGCCCTCACCCAGTTGGAGGTAGAGAGTCTGGAATGCTTGCAGGCGTTGGAGGAGGTCGCTCTGACCCTTGACCTCGTCTCGTTCCTTGTAGTTCAGGGGTGTGTTGAAAAGGCTGGAGCATTTCTTCACCTGGTTAAAAATCAAACAAATAAATAAATAAAAATTTAAAAAAAGAAAAGAAAAAAGAACAAAAAAAAAAAGTAGGTTTATGTCATAATCCTTTTTGAGGAAATTTTCTTTTCATTTCGATGTGACCATGACATCTATACAAATATCATCCAGACTTCTAATTTGTGATACACAACACACACATCACACAACACACAACACACACACACACACACCACACCACACCACACCCACACCACACCACACCACACCACACACCACACACACACACACACACACACACACACACACACACACACACACACACACACACACACACACACACACACACACACACACACATACTCTCTCTCTCTCTCTCTCTCTCTCTCTCTCTCTCTCTCTCTCTCTCTCTCCCTCTCCATATTCATAACATTACTGAGTGATCTCATTCACACAACGTAGAAGAATCAACAAATCTACTGGACACAAAAATGTGTTCAGACTCTCCGAAGGTGATGGCTCGTAACAATGGCTCTTTCGACTCAGGAGTAGAACGTCTTCTCTACGGGACAGTTCCACCTGATTCATATCCCACGACGTCAATGTGAATGAAAGAAACAGAGAGCTCCGCTTTCCCTTCGCGGATCTTGCATCCTTTGGCACAGACTAAGATATCACAGAAACACCCGTAAGCAAATAGACGAGTAGGGATATCTCTCAATCGATAGAAAGAGGGGCTGGAAAAGACTGCTCATCAGTCTGTTAGATGCCTCTGTAAATGGACATTTGATCTGATAAGGATTCCTCATTTTGTCTGGTGGAGATTTCTTTACAATGAATAGAGTATAGTGGGGATACGTCTCTGTATATCTCTGTCAGTAAACTGAGAGTCCGGTGGACATACATCATTCGATAATTGAAAAGTCTGTAGTGAAGTAACCTCAATCAATGGACAGAGAATCTGATAGAAATACCCGAATCGATAGACAGAAAGTCTGATAGAGATATACACACACTCAATGGACAGAGGATCTGATAGAGATACGTCAATCAGTGGACAGAGAATCTGATAGAGATACGTCAATCAGTGGACAGAGAATCTGATAGAGATACGTAATCAGTGGACAGAGAATCTGATAGAGATACGTTAGTCAGTGGAGAGAATCTGATAGAGATACGTCAGTCGGTGGACAAAGAATCTGATAGAGATACGTCAAGCAGTGGACAGAGAATCTCATAGAGATACGTCAGTCAGTGGACAGAGAATCTCAATCAATGGACAGAGAACCTGATAGATATCTCAATCAATGGACAGAGAATCTGATAGAGATACGTCAATCAGTGGACAGAGAATCTGATAGAGATACCTCAATCAGTGGGACAGACAATCTCAATCGATGGACAGTGAATCTGACAGATATCTCAATCAATGGACAGAGAATCTGATAGAGATACGTCAATCAGTGGACAGAGAATCTGATTGAGATACGTCAATCAATGGACAGAGAATCTGATAGAGATACGTCAATGGACAGAGAATCTGATAGAGATACGTCAATCAGTGGACAGAGAATCTGATTGAGATACGTCACTCATTGGACAGAGAATCTGATAGAGATACCTCAATCAGTGGACAGACAATCTCAATCGATGTACAGAGAATCTGACAGATATCTCAATCAATGGACAGAGAATCTGATAGAGATACCTCAAATAGTGGACAGAGAAACTCAATCAATGGACAGACAATCTGACAGATATCTCAATCAAAAGACAGAGAATCTGACAGAGATACCTCAATCATTGGACAGAGAATCTGAAAGAGATACGTCAATCAGTGGACAGAGAATCTGATAGAGGTACATCAATCAGTGGACAGAGAATCTGATAGAGATACGTCAATCAATGGACAGAGAATCTGATAGAGATACTTAAGTCAACGGACAGAGAATCTGATAGAGATATCTCAATTATTGGACAGAGAATCAGATAGAGATATCTCAATCAGTGGACAGAGAATCGTAATCATTGGACAGAGAATCTGATAGAAATACCCCGAATCAATGGACAGAGAATCTGATAGAGGTACATCAATCAGTGGACAGAGAATCTGATAGAGATACGTCAATCAATGGACAGAGAATCTCAATCATTGGAAAGCAAATCTGATAGAGATACGTCAATCATTGGACAGAGAATCTGATAGAGAAATGTCAGTCAGTGGACAGAGAATCTGATAGAGATACTAAGTCAACGGACAGAGAATCTGATAGAGATACGTCAATCAATGGACTGAGAATCTCAAACGATGGACAGATAATCTGACAGATATCTCAATCAATGGACAGAGTATCTGATAGAGATATCTCAGTCAGTGGACAAAGAATCATAATCAATGGACAGAGAATCTGACAGATATCTCAGTCAATGAACAGAGAATCTGATAGATATATCTCAGTCAGTGGACAGAGAATCTCAATCGATGGACAGAGAATCTGACAGATATCTCAATCAATGGACAGAGAATCTGATAGGGATACCTCAATAAGTGGACAGAGAATCTGATAGAGATACCTCAATCAGTGGACAGACAATCTCAATCGATGGACAGAGAATCTGACAGATATCTCAATCAATGGACAGAGAATCTGATAGGGATACCTCAATAAGTGGACAGAGAATCTGATAGAGATACCTCAATCAGTGGACAGAGAATCCGATAGAGATACTTAAGTCAACGGACAGAGAATCTGATAGAGATATCACATCAGTGGACA
>JADBJO010000719.1:284385-294385 GCA_016801955.1 Conus betulinus | reverse complement strand
TTTTCTGTCTGTTTGTCTCTCTGTCTGTGTGTCTCTCTCTCGGCACGTTTAAAAAAATCGATTGTAACACCCCCCCCTCTCTCTCTCTCCTCCCCCCCTCTCTGTCTCACTCGACTTTTGTTCTTAAACATGAATATCAATCATATTCTCTCTCTCTCTCTCTCTCTCTCTCTCTCTCTCTCTCTCTCTCTCTCTTCCTCTCTCCTCTCTCTCTCTCTCTCTCTCTCTCTCTCTCTCTCTCCTCCTTTTGTTCTTGAAAATGAAGTCCTGAATCTCTCTCCTCATCCCTCTTCTCTCCTCCTCTCGTCTTCTCATCTATGCCCTCTCTCGATCGGCCTCTCCTCTCCTCTCCCTTCTCTCCCGCCCCTATCTCGACTCTCTCATAACTCTCTCTCCTCTGCTCTTGGGCTCTCCCTCCTCCCTCTCCTCTCCTCCTCTCCTCCTCTCTCCTCAGACTCTCAAGCTCTCCCTCTTCTCTCTCGTCCCTCTCTCCTCTCGCTCATCCGCCTCCGTCTCTCAATCCTCGAACACTCGTGCCTCCTAGTTCTCTCTCTCTCCCTCGTCTCTCGTCTCCACTCCTCTTCTCATCCCTCTCTCCCTCACGATCTCTCCTCTTCCCTCCTCTCCCTCCTCTCTTCTCTCTCTCCCTCTCTCTCTCTCATCCTCCTCTCTCTCCTCTCCTCTAATCCTCGTCCTCGGCGTCTCATTTCTCTCTTCTATCTCGCGGTCTCTCTCTCATCCGTGCTTCCCTCTATCCGCGGTTAGATTGTCCCTAACGAACAGACACATACCTCTGGCGCTGCCAATCCCTGAAACACAGTGCCATAGTTCCAACTCTTCTGCTTAGTTTCCCTCCTCCTCCTCCTCCTCCTCCTTTTTCTCTTCGTCTCCTTCAATCGTTTTCGTTTCTCGCTTAGGATCCCAGGGTCACTATTGGTGGGGCTGGGCTTTCTTTCTTGTCCTGGTTTTTGAAGGTCTGACCAGTAAAGGTATCCACATATTCTTTTAAAGAAGAATAGTGATGAGTATGAATGCTATTTACTGTATTTGCTGCTGCTGCTGCTGCTGTTGTTGTTGTATTGTTGTTGTTGTTGTTGTGTGTTGTTGTTGCATCATGCAAGTGATCAGCGCGCAAAGGCCTGCTCTTCTACGAAAGATGGAGAGATATTTTCTAGATGGGATTTAAAGTGCTTGCAAGGTGTTTCGTTTTAGTGTTCAGAAGCACACACAGTACCTCGGTTTATAGTTTTGTTCTGGAGATACTGAGAATCTGTACAAAGTGTTACACCGAAGACAGAATCTTCTCGGACGTAGCCATCTCTAACGTAGCCGTCTCTAGCGTGAATTATACCTGCGTTCCTTGGTTCCAGACAATATGGCTTCTGTTAAAAAAAAAAAGTAATAACATAACATTCATAAAGCGCCTTGCCAAAGGTTCCAGACCCTGACAATCCACACTCTCGTGTACGCAACGGGATGCTTACCTGGGTAGTGCCAACTGAAGAGCTGCCTGCTGGCGCTTCATTCAGTCGTTTCCTGTGTCATCGTTCACTCAGTTTTCTTACTTCCTTCATTCTTTTAATTCATCACGCGGGAACGGACCAACCAACAGCCCATGCGGGGTGCATGCTATGTGTAATGTGTCATCCATACCAGCGACCAAACTGGCCTTCTCTTCCGAAAGTTGGTGATGAGATTTTACGTGTGTGCAAGGTGTTATGCGTGCGCTCACACACGGAACCTCGGTTTATAGTCTCATTCGAAGGACGTTTTGGGGAAATGGAGTCAGAACCTATGTTAATTCCGAGGGAAAAATCCCCGTGGACCGAACCGGCCCAGCGGACATTCGAACCCGCATCCCCAGTGTGTGTGTGTGTGTGTGTGTGTGTGTGTGTGTGTGTGTGTGTGTGTGTGTGTGTGTGTGTGTGTGTGTGTGTGTGTGTGTGTGTGTGCCTGTGTGTGTGCGCCCCCTTTTCTTACGGTTTATTTTAGCGTACAGCTGGTTTTATTAAATTGACTGGACATAAAATGGAGTGTATGTTGGGTAGAGTTATTGATTATTTTAATGTGAAAAATAAGCCTTACTTATTTATATTGTTTATAAATTCGTGGGCATGTGGTGGTGTGAGTGCATTTGCACATTTGACATTATTCAATGTTGTGTACTCGTATGTCATGTGTTTTATGTGTTCCCACCACGACACACAAAGTTCTTACGAAAGAAAATAAAGTGTCTTGAATTGTCTTGAATTGAATTGATTACGAGTACGGCGCTCCAGCAACTGAGCTATTGCGGTTCCTCCCCCCTCCCCCCCCCCCCCCCCCCCCCCCACACACACACACACACACACACCTTTATCCACGAGACTGATCAGCTCTCGCTTTCTTTGCCAGGTTCAGTCAACAGCACTAATGACTTGATCAGCCAGATTCAGTCAACAGCACTAATGACTTTATCGGCCAGATTCAGTCAACAGCACTAATGACTTTATCAGCCAGATTCAGTCAACAGGACTAATGACTTTATCAGCCAGGTTCAGTCAACAGCACTAATGACTTTATCGGCGGCCAGATTCAGTCAACAGCACTAATGACTTTATCATCCAGATTCAGTCAACAGCACTAATGACGTTATCAGCCCACAGCCACGGCAATGTCAGAGCTGCAAAAGATCTCGACAGCTCCAAGACTGACTCAACAGCAGTGCACAGTCTCCTCTGGTGGGTTGTCTCATGACGGCCCAGCTTTGATGGAAGTCCTGTGTGAACTAGTTACGATCGTTGAGGGATCCTAGTGCAAGCGGGAGAAGGTGGGGGTGGGGGGGGGGGAGGTGGAGAAGAGAGAGGGGGGGGGGGGGGGGGGGGGATGGGGGGGGACTGTGATGAAAGACGTAGATATGCAGAGAATGAGACAAAAAGAGAACGGCAGCGGAAGCAGCAACACCCCCCCCCCCCCCCTCCCTTAGAAATCTCCATCCGAGCAGAGTTAAAACGTTTTCAATTGACTCTCATACAAAACAATAACAACAAACAAGATCATCCAGTACACACACACACACACCACAAAGATAAATGAAATAGAGGACACCTTTAGGATTCACGGGTGTAATAAAGGAAATCGACTTGTTTTGGTTGTTGTTGTGTTCCTGTGTGTGTGTGTGTGTGTGTGTGTGTGTGTGTGTGTGTGTGTGTGTGTGTGTGTGTGTGTACGCGCGCGGGTGAGAGAGAGAGAGAGAGAGAGAGAGAGAGAGAGAGAGAGAGAGAGAGAGAGAGATTCCGTGGTTAATTTAAACGTTTGGGTTTACTTGGTAATCGTAAGCACCATGTGAATCAGATTTGGCAGAACGACACTTACTAACGAAACCTTTTCAACTCCAACACGAAGACCTCACTAAATGATAAGGGCCGCAAACTCTTTATAAACATGTTGATTATAATATTTTCAATATAAAAAGTAACTGTTTTATTTGAATTTGTACTGCAGAACGATGGTTTATAAATTGGTGAAAGCTGTGCTAAATAATTCATTTTGCAAACACTTTAAACATTAAACTACATGTGATTAAAACAAGACAGTCTAGAGTAAATGTCTATCATACTCAATATCACTAAAATAAACATGTAAATAAAATGAATGAATAAATCAATAAACAAATTAGTAAGTAAATAAATAAATAATTAAATAGAAATTTCGTATAAAGTATAGAACTAATACGGGCAATACATGAATATATTTCGCCAAATATAGCTTACGTTTTGCCATAAATGACAAAGTTTTGAGTTATAGATTTAGAATTGTGTGGCCGATTTACCATGGGTAGCTAAAACATACTGCCGCAGCAAATGAAACAGCCTTCCTTGCAATCAGTAACCAAAATTAAGGAATATGAGGTTAACTTTGATATAAAACTTAGAAACGTTGAGCTGATAGCTAAGGAGAAAATTTGAGATGGGTGCAACGTTAACCTTCCAGTGTGTCTTTTAAGTGATAGAGTGTTAATATCACATCTGGGATGACGAAGACCAGCCTGTCAGTATTCAGATTTAACGGTCCACTGTTTCATCATTCTCCTTCTTTTCGAGACCCTCTTTTTCAGTTCTCTCATCTTAATTGTTAATTCATTTATCCATCAGCTGCAAAAAATCATACGCAGTGTGGTCTCAGAACTTAACGGATGTGGTGTAGTGTATATGGATTAGTCCGCACGCAGTGACGCCTCTTGATGAAACTGAAACTGAAACCATTCACCTGTTCCACTGGTTCAAAATCAACGAAAGCGTGTGTTCTCTTATTTATGTGTGCGAGCACAGTTGGGTCACGGTGGCAAAAGGTTATTTCTGGACATACTGCGAGCGGTTTACTAAGATAAAACAGCATAAGATACCATTGCCCATTCCACCCTTTATCTGCTCAGTCCTGACAAACCTGTGCGCATACATCAATACTGATTATCAGCAAGTTATCTCCCCTGGAGTCAAGGACGATCGATGAAAATTTGAATGATAAGCAATTCTGTTAGACGTTGATGTAGTTGTAAATACTACGCCCCGTTCTGTTTTGTTTTAATGGTTTTTTTTTTTTTTCAAAAATGGTAAGTGCTACGTTTTGTACGCTACAGACGGTGTCGAAACCTTGTCCCTGATTAAAACAAGAACAATATCCAGCAACAATCGATCCAGTAATTTTGATTATCATAGCCTAACTGGCAATTTCAGTTCTGTTCTTTTCATTGACAGAAATGTTGGTGGTGTTGATTCCATTTCAGAACATCGATGAGAGAACTGAGAAGTGTACAGGAGAAAATGTTTTATGTGCATGTGTGCATGTGTGCAAGCGTGCGCGCTTGTGTGTGTGTGTGTGTGTGTGTGTGTGTGTGTGTGTGTGTGTGTGTGTGTGTGTGTGTGTGTGTGTGTGTGTGTGTGTGTGTGTGTGTGTGTGTGTGTACTGTCGCATACATGCATACATACCTGATTATTATATTGCATTATATACATTAAATCATATTGTATCATATCGTATAACACACATGTCACATGTCATATGTCAAATCATATCATGTCATAGGGCCTATCCTGTGGTATTAGACTTTATTCTATTTCTATATTATGTTTTTTCGTATTGTAGATTAATATATTTTCACGTTATATTACTTTATATTGCACTGTATTATTACACACTATATCACACACACACACACACACACACACACACACACACACACACACACACACACACACACACACACACACAAACATACACACGCAACACACATAGAATGTCGCTTTGCCAGCTATACTCGTATCTTTCGTTGTGTCGTAGTGTTCTTTATCTGGGGTGATGGTAGCCGCACAAGTCATTTTTAAGGAAGTAAAACGCGAAAAGATCCGGTCAGCTCACATTTCACACGCATGGCTGGTTACCTACTGCATAAAGACCTTGTCCTACAAAGGGAGAGAATTTATATCTGTGAATCGAGTCTCGGAAAGGACGGGTTCTTCTTCCCTTTTGTTAACAAACTGTATTTGTAAACATTTTTGATTTTTTCACCAAACCTGAATTCAAGTAACAGCAGGCTGCTAACGCTGGAGGAAAAAAAACTGATGAATTTACACACTGTGAACAACATGCAGCCAGCTTGAATACAACAAGAATGTATGAATTGCATTGTTTCAAAACTCTGA
Source organism: Conus betulinus (assembly GCA_016801955.1). Taxonomy (NCBI): domain Eukaryota; kingdom Metazoa; phylum Mollusca; class Gastropoda; order Neogastropoda; family Conidae; genus Conus; species Conus betulinus. The sequence goes on along the minus strand of JADBJO010000719.1, from coordinate 288,704 downwards.
TCAATCCGGATACATAAGAGTATGACTGGTGGTGCCGGCAGCGGAAGGCAGGGGAGGAAGGTGGCCGTGGGGGTGGGGGTGGAGGGTGGCGGCGGAGGGGGACGGGGGGGTGGCGAGGGAGGGATCGGGGGTGAGCTTGGGAGGGAGGGATCGGAGAAGGGGGAGCTTGGGAGACGGGGGGGTGGGGTGGGTGGGTGGGGGGGGGTTGGTGGTGGCGGGAAATATAAAAAAAGGAAGGGGGTGGGAGGGGGGAGGGGGGTGGGGTGGAGGAGGGAGTCTAATCGCATCATCAAGAATTTATCAGACAAAAAACCCCCAAACAAACAAAAAAAAAAAACAAACAAACAAAAAACCCAAAGCCCCAACCTTACTCCATATTTTGTTTCCCAAACAGCTGTGGCTTGATCCATATTCGTACATTTTCAATATCAAATCAACTATGAAAATTGAAAAGAAATGTTCTGAAGAATTTTGACGGTAGTTTTACATCTGGCCATTGAAGACTACACAATGTGGAAAACAAAACAAAACAAAACAAACAAAAAACTCACGGTAACAAAGTTGTGACGGGCACGCTTTACAAAGGAATATGTCCTTGATCCGCTCCCTCTCGAACTACCCCCTCCTTAAAAAAAAAAAAAGAAAAGAAAAAAAAAGGGAATAGTTCCTGGCAACAAAATACGAAGAGGTTGTCCTTGCAGAAATGATAAAATAAGAAAAGAATTGACCCCGGCAAAATTGCGAAAGAGATGACCCTGGCAATAATCATAAAGGAATTGTCTTTTGCCAAAATTACGAGAGATTGTAATAGGCAAAAGAACTAAAGGAACTGTCCTTGGTAAAAATTACTACCGATCGACCTCGGCAAAAATTACACAGGAATTTTCCCTGGCAATTACAGTAGTATTATCCGTGATCCAAACAAAAGTGTCTTTGGAAAAAAATTGACAAAACGTTGCCCCTGGCAAAAAATTACAAAGGAGTTGTCTCTAAAGAAAAAGCAAAACCAAAGCAAAACAACACACACACACACACACACACACACACACACACACACACACACACACACACACACACACACACACACACTCGTCTAGTATCACTTGATGTGGAAAGACGTTAAGTTGAAGACAACAACAACAACAACATCACACACATACACGTCTAATATTACTTAATGTAGAAAGACGTTAAAATTGAAGACAACAACAACAACAAACAACAACAACACACACACACACACACACACACACACACACACACACACACACACACTGACTATGTGTCCCCGAGAGAAGAATTACGGAGGCTCCCTGACGAAAACAAAAATCACAAAACAGGTGTACCTGACCAAGAAAAAAATCTCCATGCCGAAAATCGCAAAGAAGCTGTCCCTTGTAAAATTATACAGGAACAATCCTCGGCAAAAATGATAGAGGGTTGGCTAAAATTGTGGAGGGTTTTGTCCCTGGTAAAAATCATGGAATGAAAATCTTTTTGGTGGGTCAGGAAAAACAAAAGCAGAGAGAGAGAGAGAGAGAGAGAGAGAGAGAGAGAGAGAGAGAGAGAGAGAAGGTTGGTAGCGGACTTTGGCGTTGCGCTCGATCTCCTAAGGGAGAGCATCACGAATTGCACACAGAATAACCTTTCGTGACGGTGTACTTACACACTGCTACGGCCACTCGCCATGATTAGAATTTTGCACTTAAACACTCTATAATCAATGGAAGCGTTTTGAGGCCTGTCATACGTTCGAGCCAGCATTCAATGTGAAACTGATAATTGATCAGGAGAACAATTCCCCACCAATTATTTCCTTTGTTTTGGGGGTGATTTTCACCAATGAACTCACATACAATCTTCAAGTACATTACCTCCCCCCCATACTTGACACACATTTCTGGCCTTTGCACTCACCCGTGACCCTATCTTTGCGCCAGCCGGAAGCCGCCGAATAGTCCCATTCCTTTGATTGTAATCTGTCTGCTTGGAACCACCTGGCATGTATTTCTTAGGCCATATGGAAGAAAATGAGAAGAATCAACTTTCAGACATAATTAAAACAAACGGACAACGCCAGTCTGTAAACACTCGACTCCTTAAGCAAGCCCTTGGTGCATTAATGTACTGGTGTGTAGTCTGCAACTACAAAGGAATGAGAAAATCTAGGGGAAGCTGGATAGCAGATCCTGAGAGAAGAAGCTCCTCTGATACAAGAGGTTTTGGCTCTGGACACCTTACACTTTAACGGAACCAAACTGCATCCAGTCGTGACTCGTAGATGCCCTTCTACTGTCTGGATAGGTGGTAGATGAAGAGGGTAATGTGAAACACACACACACACACAAAAAAAAAAAAAAAAAATGAAGAGTGGATTTCGGCCTTAGGGAAAGAAAAAAGTCACTGCCTCAGGTGGTCCATTGATCCGATAACTGATGCAAAAAAAAAAAAAAAAAATAAATAAAATACTGTCTGCAAAGGTGTTTGATGCTGCTGTTTTTGTTTTTGTTCTTCTTGTTGTTTTTTCGTGCGCTGCCGAGATTCGACCCCTTCAGCTCCCTAGGTGCTCGGGCCTATCAAGGTGTCGCCACCTGTTGGAGAAACTGAAGCCTTTTGAAGTTCACCTTTCTTTCTTCTGGATCAGTTCCACTTGCAATTCTTTTCAGTTTGCTCTGTCGCTGCCTGGGGGTCTCTGGTCTTCTTCTGACCAGCAAATGGCGCCTCCATTCTTCAACCTCTGTGGCGAGAACTGTGGCTTGGGAACCAGATTTTCTCCCGGGTGTTTGTAAGACTGGCATGCTGCTACACTATACTGTACTACACTGTGCTACACTACATTACCCTACCCTACTTTACACTACGCTACACTACACTACACTATGCTACACTGCACTGCACTGCACTGCACACCACTACACTAGTCTCGAGATGTGAAATCCTCTGTTCTGTTTACACATGGCACAATGGGTTGAATACAATACGACGCAGTACGATGCGATAAGATAAGATACGATACGACAGAGTACAATACAATAGGATTCGACACGATACGATACGGTACAATACGATGTGATGCAATACAATACAATACGATACGAATACGATTCGATACGATACGATACGATACGATACGATACGACACGACACGACACGACACGACACGATACCATACCATACCATACCATACCATACCATCCCGTACCATACCATACCACACCGTACCGTACTGTGCATACCATACCATACCATACCATACCATACCATACCATACCATACCATACCATACCATACCATACCCATACCATACCCATTGCATAATATAGCATAGCATAACATACCATACGGAACAATGCAATACGGTTAGAACACAATACCATACAGTACAACGCAAAACAAAACGAAACAATACGATCCGAAACGACGCAATACAATACAATACAATACCGTACGGCAGGCAGGATACAACACAAAGCACTGCACTACACCATAGTAGTTTCTATCAGCCACCACAGATGAGCACATCTTCCAGACGAAGGCGCCAGGCAGCAGAGAGGTTAGACCATGGGGACTCTCCCTCTAAGGGGCGCCGGCTCGAGTCCTGACAGAGCTTGGTGCAGTCAACAGTGGCCATTGTCCCATCATCTAGGTGGAGATCACTCTCTCTAAGGACCTGCCGCTTGCGCCTGAACTCTCTTTTGTGTTTGTTTAATTAATCGCACGTGCGAGATCAGATACGCCCTTTAGTGAGACTGTAGCCCGTTGTACCGTTCAGTCAGGTAAGAGAAGACAGACTGAAAAAAAGAAGGAAAAAAAAAAAAAAAAACAGTGTGTATATGGATATCTGGAGAGTTGTTTGTCGTCTAGCATTTCCCATTGCTCGCTGGAATACTGTAAAGAACGGAAGAATGGAAGCAGTACCGATCACGGGTTTGTCGGGTCGTCCTGACACAGATACCATAACTGTGACATGAACAGAAACTGATTCTTCTTCCACATTGCATTTGTAGCTACACTTTCGAGTTCGCCTGCGACTTTGGAGTTGCGTTTTCTTGTTTTGCCTTGACAACGTGTTAGAGTTCCTTCCCTTTTGTTTTTGGAGCAACGGACATGACGATCGCTCAGTCATTAATACTTCGGTTTAGACCCACACTAAACGTTCATTTCCGTAACAGTCATTTAGTGGAGAAAAAAAAAAAACCCAGGTTCGTTGAAGTTCTGAAATTGGCCCGGGAAAAACTGCAGGAACGCTCAATAGATAAAAAACAAAAAAAAAAAAAAAAAAACCCCCAAACAAACAAACCCTCCCCCCCCCCAAAAAA
>JADBJO010000719.1:264385-279385 GCA_016801955.1 Conus betulinus | reverse complement strand
TTTCTCTTTGTTTCTTCTCTCTCTCTCTCTCTCTATCTCTCTCTCTGCCTCTCCGTCTCTCTGTCTGTCTGTCTCTGTCTCTCTCTCTCTCTCTGTGCCTCTGTCTGTCTGTCTGTCTCTCTTTTTTTTTTTTCACCCGTGTACAGTACCTAGAGTGGTACAACCCCTGTGAATCATTTTTCTTCTGTGTAACTAAAGTGAAGCAGAGTAAATGATTTTTTTTTTCTTTATTCACTCGGAGTGTGCAGTATGAACCCTCCACTCCCCCCCCCCCCCCTCGATGGTTAACAGTGAAGCTCCCATGGATGGTAAACAGGAGGGGTGGGGATAGTGTGTGTGTGTGTGTGTGTGTGTGTGGGGTGTGGGGGGGGGGGGTGCTGTCGTTTTCTGCAGCGGTTCCAGCAATGTTATTGCAGGACTAATAGGTGTAAGGAGATGCTGGTACAACAGGAAGCCCGCAGTAGATTTAAACTACGACCGCTACCCGCATAGTAGTAATCCCCCCCCCACCCATCCCCACCTTCCCCCATCCCCGCCCCGCCCGCCGAAGTGGTGATGTTTACAACCGTGTCTGTTTGTTTGTTTGCCTGGATGTCAGCAAGACTGCGCAAGAACAGCTCCACTGATTTTAACGAAACTTAGTGAAGAGATCAAATTCGGCCCATGGACAGGTTCAGTAAATGTTCGTGCGGATGTCTGCAGCAGATACGGAGCAAAGAAGGAGAAAAGATCCGTTAGGCTGTGACAGAAGTCTGCGTTCTCCCGAGCGCGCCCTTCGAGTTTTGCCTAAAACAGCGAGAGAGAATGTATGTCTTCCAAAGTCTGGATGCAGGTACAGACCTTTGACCGTAAAAGCTGCATGGCTGGGAAATACTCCCGACTCTCATTTCACTTCGTGGAGAAGGGGGTCTAGACCTGTTATATGTCCTTCCGTCGAGTCCAGTCACCTCAGATTGCACGCTCTTAGGTATAGTGTTCCTTGATGCCCAGTCTCTTTTTCACACAATTCCTGAAGTCGCTGACCTTCTGTTCCCTCCTCCTCTTCCTTCTCCTTTCTCTCCTCCTCCTTTCTGTTGCTCTTGTTGTTGTCGATGTCGTCGTCGTTGTCGTCATGGTTGTTGTTGTTGTTGTTGTTATTGTCGCTATTGTTGTTGTCGTCGTCGTCGTTGTTCTTATTGTTCTTGTTTTTGTTGTTCTTCTTCTTCCTTCTTCTTCTTCTTCTCACCCCCCTCCCTTTTTTGTGTTGCTGTGGTTGCGGTAGTGGTGGTGGTGGTTCTTCTTCTTGGTCGTCCTTGTCATCGTCTTCTTCCACCTCTTTGATTTTCCTTCTTGTTCTTGTTCTAGTTTTCCTCCTTCTTCTTTGTTTCTTGGCAAGAACCAGAGGTTCATAATTTTTTTTTCAGTCCCGTCATCAATGTAGTTAACGGGAGTTAGGTATAAACATGACTTGAGAGTGTGCACACACACACACACACACACACACACACACACACACACACACATATATATATATATATATATATATATATATATATATTGTTTGTTTGTTTTTTTTTTCTTTTTAAAAATGCTCACTGGCGTTTCGATGGTCGTCTTTTCTTCGATGGATGAAATGCGATTCAACATGCTGTTTCTTTTTGTATGAGACTTTAAGCCGAAATCTCAGGTGTGAACGCATGCGATATAAATAAAGAGATAAGTGCGTAGATAAATAAATACATTTTCTCTCATTCATTTATTTATTTATCTACCTATTGATTAACAAAAACTTATTTATCTGTTCATCATGTATCTATCTTTTTATTATTCATTTATTCATTTATCCATTATTTATTTTTCAATTCATACTTCATGCATTCAAATGTGAGATTTCGACTTTTTTTAAAAGTCTCGCCAAAACGAAACTGACGATAGGGGAAAGGAAGGGGGCTGGAGGGTGGAGGTGGGCGGGGGGATGGGGTGGAGGGGGGTTGGGGGGAGGGGGAAGGCTGGGGTGTGGAGAGCGGAGGGATATGTGTGTGTGTGTGTGTGTGTGTGTGTGTGTGTGTGTGTGTGTGTGTGTGTGTGTGTGATGGCGTGCGCGCGCGCGCGTGTGTGTATGTGAGGGTGTGTATGTGTGTATGTACGTGCAAGCGTGTGCGCGTATGTGTGTGTGCACGTGTGCGTGAATGCGCGCGCGCGCGCGCGTGTGTGTGTGTATGTGTGCGTGCGTGCATGCGTGTATGCGTGCGTACGCGTGCGTGCGTGTGTGTGTGGAAGAGAAAATCTCCACCTTGGCTGTGTTGAGCAGAGATTTAAGCCAAAAGTTTGGACACAAAAAAAACAATGGTCTCTCCGCTGGTCTAAGTGGGCTTAGGCCTTTGAAACGAAGGACATGCATGCATGGAACTCTCCCTCTGTCTCTCTCTCTTTTTTTTCTGTCTCTCTCTATTTATCAAAACGACTTTATTCCGCAGTCTTGGGTGTGTTTATCCCACATAGGCACCTATCCACGCCTTCTTCAATGAAAAAAAGAAGAAAGAAAAAAAAAAAGAAAAAAAAGAGAGAGAGAGAGAGAGAGAGAGAGAGAGAGAGAGAGAGAGAGAGAGAGAGAGAGAGAGAGAGAGAGAGAGAGAGAGAGCCCCTAGATTTTCGTCTGTAAGAATGTCAGCGCCTTGTGTGGAGTTTTTCTTATAAACGGTTCAGTGATCTCTCTCTCTCTCTCTCTCTCTCTCTCTCTCTCTCTCCTCTCTCTCTCTGTTTTACCCGTATTTCTTGTCTTCTCCGTTGTGAGAAAGCACGAGTGCCTGCTGCGCATAAAGCTTTCGGTAAACCCACCGGAGCTTTAAGACATCACAAAATCCGGGACCTGCTACTCCACGGAGATTTCCTCCTTTCTGTGGTCTCTGAGCTACCTGGGTAAACCTCGCCCGTGGGTCCCTTACAGTGACAGCAGCGTCGTATCCTCACAACAGTCCCAGGTGTGGGTTTCTCTTACGCTGACAGCAACACTGTGTCCTTACAGCAGTCCCCAGGAGGGTGTCCCCTTACCCTAACAGCAACAACGTATGCTTACAGCAGTCCCGGGGGTGTCCCTTTACCTAACAGCAACACCGTATCCTTACAGCAGTCCCCAGGTGTGTGTGTGTTCTCTTACCCTAACAGTATCCTTACAATAGTCTCAGGGGTGTGCCCCTTTACCCTAACAGCAACACTGTATCCTTACAACAGTCCAAGGTGTGTGTCCCCTTACCCTAACAGCAACACTATCCATACAACAGTCCCAGGTGTGTGCCCCCTTACCCTAGCAGCAACACTATTCACACAACAGTCCCAGTGTGTGCCCCCTTACTTTAACAGCAACACTGTATCCTTACAACAGTCCCAGGTGTGTGTGTGTCCCGTTATGCTAACAGCAACACCGTATCCTTACAGCAGTCCCAGGGGTGTGTGTCCCTTATGCTAACAGCAACGCCGTATCCTTACAGCGATCCCAGGTGTGTGTCCCCTTATGCTAACAGCAACACCCTATTCTTACAGCGATCCCAGGTGTGTGTCCCCTTATGTTAACAGCAACACCGTATCCGTACAGCAGTCCCAGGGGTGTGTGTCCCTTACGTTAACAGCAACACCGTATCCGTAGAGCAGTCCCAAAAAAGAGAACGTTTTGGCGTTCATTTTCATAGCACTATGTGTCTCGTACTTAAGGCACTGAGTATGGAATCCACCGCAAAGAAAGGGCATGTGAAAAGAGAAAGTACCATGTCTGTGACTAAAACACTGTACTGCATACCTTCCTTCACCTGGTGAATCGAGGCATTCCATAGCAACGAGAATCCGGTCAGGGCCCCTGTCCGCACTATCTTTGGTCCTTTACGAAGAGAGACAATTGACAGTGTTATTGACAATAGCCTAACTGGCCTTCATGCCAAAGGGGGGGGGGGGGGGGGGGGGGGGGGGGGGGGGGGGGGCAGGGGAGGGGAGGCGAGAGGGGTGGCAATTAACAGTGTTCTTCCAAATGGCACACAAAAATACAACACACACACACACACACACACACACACACACACACACACACACACAAGAAAGAAACGAGTTAAAAAGGAAATTGCACTACAGCATTCTATCTGTAGTCAAAATAATCTAGCTTAATACATAGACATACATCAAATGCTAAATCAAAGTAATGAGATAATCAAGGACCATCTGCCGATCATGACATCGTTAGAGATACTGAAATTATAACAACTTGTAACACTAAATGTTATAAGCTTAGCATCATTCACCGGTTCATGTTCGTAGCGTGGAAACTGCTTTCTGAGGAAAGACTTTTCTCCCTTTGTTCTTATGCTTCGGCGATCAATTCCCGCAAGCGATTTGAGAGTATTCCCATCTGCTGACGAAATCTTTCGATCTAAGTTATGTCTTTTCATGTCATATTGCTGGAAAAATGATTGATGTTAAACGTAAAGCTTCATATTCCCTACAGTCAAACGAGAGAGAGAGAGAGAGAGAGAGAGACGGGAGAGAGAGAGAGAGAGGAGGAGAGAGAGAGAGAGAGAGAGCGAGAGAGAGAGAGAGAGAGTAAGTCTATAAGACCTCAGGCTGGCAGTCAGCATGGTAACTTTTTGTTAGCTACTCGTTTGCTCTGTCGTTCCATCGTGAAGTGTTCTGAATGATCAGATTCAGGTGCCTGTGTGAGCTGATCGGCTGGAGAATTGGAGTGCCACATTGTGTGAGTAGGATTTGACTTATCAGGCCAGCTTTTTTTTTTTTTTTTTTTAAACCCTCGTCCAAGTTTACTCTCCACTGTTTTGCCGGATTAGGGATTTTAGCAACAGAGTGGAAATTATTCACACATTCATATACAAAAATGATAGGAAAAAACAACAACAACAACAACAAAAAACACGAAGGGCTCAAAACAGATCCATGTGGCACTCCAATCAAAACACGTGTGGTATGGGACTTTCCACCTATTATACAAACTACCAGGGATTGATCTGACGAATAATCTTTAAAGGAATCTAATAGTTTCCATCTTGTATTAGCAGCGTCCAGTTTTAACAAAAGACCTTGGTGCCACATCGGTCGAATGCCTTTGAGACATTGCAACAGCCAATCTGTATTGTGATCTTGGAATCAAGGAAAGCACAAAACTCGTTACAGCTGGAGAATAGCTGGTTGACAGTAAAACTACCAGATATAAATCCAGATTGCAGGGAAGAAAGGATTCCATGAGATATAAGTAAACATAAAACATGTCTTTGGACACATTTCTAACATATTTTTTCCCATACATTTTAGTGAGATAGGCCACAGTTGCTACAAACATCTTTTGGTCCATTCTTGTGTACGTAGGGGTGACATGAGCATCGATGCAAATCTAATTTTACGCGCAGGCATTCGTCGAACAGTTTAATAAGTGGAAGTAATGTGACCTGTGATGAAGCAGTTAATAATCATTATCACCAAGGTCAGAACCTGATGCTTTTTGATTTGTCAAGAACATTTACAATGCTATCAACGCCGGTTTGTGTTATAGGGATTTCGTCAAACTGACAGTCCTGCAAAGATTCAATCAGGCAGGCAGCCCGTTGTTGTTCCTGTCTGGTACAGGCTGCTGTAACAAAATATGCGTTAGAGGGCAATAGCTTTATCTTTGTTTGAATGATATACGGCGCCATTTGACATGACAGGCAGGATTTCTCGAACATCAGTTTCTTTTAGTTTTTTTTTTTTTTTAATCGAAAAACAATTCCAAAAATTTCCAGCAATCGTTCCAACAAAATTTTGATATACGGGGTGGGTTTTTTTGTTGTTGTTGTTTTTTTTCGTTTCAGTCGTCCAGATCCTTTGTTTTCTGTTCTCTTTGTTTTCACACAACGTGGTTACTGAACTGATGAACCCTCTCCCTGTCATCTGGATGATTTGTGTGCTGAGCGACTTCGCACGTTTCAATCTACAGCCAGTTTCATCAAGGAGGCATCACTGCGTGCGGACTAGTCCATATACACTACACCATACATCACACTGCCTATGATTTAAAGCTGATGGATAAATGAATTAACGGCTAAGATGAAAGAATTTAAGAACAGGGTCTCGTGGCTACGACTTAGCAGATATCTGACCTACGCATTAGTCCAATGCGCTGTTCAGACCTTGAGTAGTACCTACCTACCTACCTACCTAACGTTGGTTGTACCATTTTGTGTGTAGTGAGTGCACAGCTCACATGTGTATGTATGGGTGTGTGGTCATGGGCCCGTGTGTGCGCGTGCGCGCATGTGTGTGTGTGTGTGTGAGTGCATGTGTATGCGTATGCATGGAGAGAGAGAGAGAGAGAGAGAGAGAGAGAGAGAGAGAGAGTGTATATGTGTGTGTGTGTGCGTGCGTGCGTGCGTGCGTGCGCGCGCGCGCGTGTGTGTGTGTGTGTGTGGTGTGTGCGAACGTGAGTGCGCACTTGTGTGTGTATGTGTGCGCGCGTGCGCACAGTGTGTGTGTGTGGTGTGTGTGTGTGTGTGTGTGTGTGTGTGTGTGTGTGACAGCCGAAATTTTCTTCTGTCATCCCAGGTAGGCCTGTAGGACGAATCGTCGTTCATTACTAGCGCGCACTGCCTGGCATTCGGAATACAAGTTTCAGAAAAGAGTTGCACGCAACGCTTTCCTCCCCCGTTCATCTTGTGTGAGAAGTTTCTCCTAATCGATACTGTTCAGCACTGTCAAAGAAACCTTTCTACTTCTACTTCACTGCAGTTGAATATTGTGCTTTTAGGTGAGTAGCCTGCTTCTATTGTAGTTTCCAAAACAACACGTGGGAAACTGTGGTCACTGAAAAAATGGTACGCGCGCGCGCACACACACACACTCTCTCTTTCTTTCTCACACACACACACACACACACACACACACACACACACACACACGCACGCACACACACGCACACACACACACACACACACACACACACACACGGCACACGCACACACACACCCACACACACACACACATACACGTACCACTGGCACACAAACACACATAGGGACGTGCCCCATCCACCCATGCATACAAACACTCACCACAAACATAAACACACAATGACAATAACCACGCAGATAACATTAGGTAGGCACCCAAGGTCTGGCAAGAGCGTTGGACTAATGCGCAGGTCAGACATCTGTTGTCTTTTCCATCAAACCCTATTCCTTAAATCCTCTCAACTTTGTCATTAATTCATTTACCCATCAGCTGCAAAACAATGCACTGTGTGGTTTTGAAACTTAGCAGATGTAATGTAGAATGCATGCATTAGTGCGCCATGCGGTGGCACCTCTTGATGAAAATGAAGCTGAAACTGGCAGCCCAACTTCAGCAAATTTTACCAGATGCAATGTCTGCGTTATCATCACGTCTAAACAAGCGCTCGACGTTTCTGTTATGCGTGTAGATTCGGTCGTTGGCTAATAAAGACTAAACTGACGACTCGTATTCAGCATACGCTGAGAAGGGTTATTCGAATACTCAATGTTGAAATCGCCAGAAAGGAAAAAACTGTAACGTTGTCTTGTTTACTTTCCTGATATCTTTTGCCAACCAGGTGCCAATCTCAACTTGGGAACACAGTGTACTATGCACAGACTCTCTTCACAAACGTTGTTGGCGAAGCTTAGTTTCTATCCAAACTGATTCTAATCCCATTAGTCTGGGAGATCATGGCGTGGTTGACAGTGAAAAGAAATTTCTCACATCAGTTTTCAACTGTACTAAAGGGGACTCGTCTTGTGTTGCCACACTTGACGGGAGACTCAAAAGTTACGGATGACTAAAGTCCTGTTTGCAGTCCGAATCACAAAACTGGCTTTCTGATTCTGTGTTACGCTGTCACATTCATTCATTTCTTCCGCCAAAGCATCGAACATACTGTTGATATTGACTTGAGTAGGGGGGCCGGAATAGCTCGCTTGGTTGAGCGCCAGACTCGTAATCTTGGTGATCCGGGGGTGGCCGGTTCGAATCTCCACCGGGCGGTTTTAGTACAGGGGAATTTTTCCCTCAAAGTTAACATTGCTTCTGACTCAATTTTTTCAAATAGTTCTTCGAATGAGACTATAAACCGAGGTTCCGTGTGTGAACGCACGCATATCTTTGCACACACGTAACATCCCATCACCAACTTTCGGAAGAGAAGGCCAGTTTGGCCGTTGGTGTGGATGACACGTTACACATAGCATGCACCCTGCGTGCGTGAAAAAAAATCGAAAGAATGAAAGAGTTGTTAAACTGAATGAAACATCTCTCTCTCTCTCTCTCTCTCAACATAGTATATGTATATATATATGTATATATATATGCAGAACTATTTAGTAGTGGGGAAAACAGTGCAGGCTAACAATTCTTCCGTCATATCTCTATCTCTATGTATCTATCTGTAAAGCATGGACAGCAAATAGGTTATATTCATTGAAGCGAATGACTTTCTCAAGTGGCGGTCATAAGATACTTTCTTCTTAAACCATGCTGTTACAAGATATGTAAATTCTTTCCTGCGTAACAAGATCGAAAACTGCCTGTAAGGTTCACTGATAACATACTGCCTGAAACTAGTGTAAGACTCGCTGATAACACCTATTGACCAGCATGGTTGGGATGACGGTCAGCGAAATCGATGTCCAAGCTTCGATTTTGTGCGAATGTCAGCAACTGCTGTTGGCCCTACCAGCACTATAAAAGTATAAGGGCATCCCCAGCTTGGAAAGCCAATCAAAGTGGTTTTCCTTGTGTTCCTTTATTATCCTCCTGGCCAAAACAAACAAAAACAACCAGCAAGCAAGTAAGCAAGCAAACAAACAAAAAAGCGATAAACAGGAAAAACTGTTATTATCGCCGTTATTACAATTATTTCCGTTGTTTTTTTTTTCTCCTGAGGATAATGATTCCCCCCCCCCCCCCCCCCCCCCCCCCCCCCGTCCTCCCAGCTTTCACGAAGAAAGAGTTGTAATCCCAAGGAAAACAGCGATAACAGGGGGGGAAAATCATTATTACTGATTTCCCAATTCTCTCCTGTTATGACTAGTTTCTTGAAGGATGAGAACTTTTTTGTTTGCTAAAACAGATAAAACAGTTGTATACTTGGGGAATAACTGCCGTAACACAACCCATTCTTTCTTTTTTTTATCATCATTGGTGTTATTCTGAAAGGCAGCACCTGTTTTCTTTTGGAAAACAGCTACTATCGGCTTATGACGCTACTGTGCACCCATACAGCACGGTTTTCGATCCCATCCTTTCAACATCTTCCCTCCCCTCCCATGCTGTACTCCCCCCTCCCCCCCCCCCCCCCCCCCCCCCGGTGTTGTGATGTTCACACACTGTAATCCCATGTTTTCACTTTCGATACTTTCCATGCAGGTTTCACAGAACATAATCCTCTTGTGCTAGTAAAGCCAAGCCTCTGCCCGCCTAAACTTGAATTCCTCCCAAACATTGTCACCTTACTTTTTTTTTTTTTTTTTTTTTTCAGAAACAAAATCCTGTCGATTGGTGTCAGCTTTCTTCCTGTCTGGAAGACTACAGTCTTTAAGCCTCGTGTCATTTCCCCCGCAACTCGCTTTCTGAGTTCGGTCCCGTTTCTGAAAATACCCCGTGAACAGTGATCTCACGAACCACCCAAAGGTCAGTCACCTGAGCCACCCGAACTTTTCTTCCCCCCCCCACCCCCCTGAGCTTCTGCTACGAGCAAATTAAAATCATTTTGGGCGAGTCTCTCACTTCTTTTTTCACTGATTTCAAACCCGCTTTGGCAAACCCATGTAAAGAAGTAGAATTTCTTTCAAACGACCTTAAACTACAAACGACCTTAAACCTACAAAGCTACATGAAATTTCCATCTCTCTTTTGAAATGGTATGACGTCCAGACAGGGCTTTCTTCGATCCCTGTCCCCTGTCCTTCCCTCTAAATTCTTCTCTCTGCCCACTAGAATGCTTTTCGGAAATACAAAGTTCAAGACTCTGTCACCTAACTCACCTTTGAAGCACGTACATCTTCATCACACTGTACGCCTGTCACTGATAGAAACACACGGATTTCCCGCCCAGCTATGAACAGCATACAAAAGTTCCCCATCTAAGCTTTCGTGTTAGATCTGCAACCGCACCTCAGCTTTAGAATATTTCATTCCAGCACGATCTTTCCGTTCTGATGATAAGATTTTCTTTCTCGCACCACCGGAGTCAGTGGTGAGAAACACAGTTGAGAGCGCGTCCTGTGCTTCTGTTGTTCCCACACACCCTGGTGGTCCCTGCGATCGTTGTCCCTCACGGTTTCATCCTTCTCATGCATGCTGTAGGGAATAAATAACACAGGTGTGCAAACCACTCTTTGAGATAATGTATACAGTCTTACACTACGATCCTTTGTCCGTCACGCTCCATCCTTCTCATGCTGTAGGGAATAACACAGGTGTGCAAACACTCTTTGAGATAATACGCACAGTCTTACACTACATCCCTATGTCCCTCACGGTCCATCCGTATCATGCTTTAGAGATAATAACACAGGTGTGAAAACACTCTTTGAGATAATAGGTGTGCAAACACTACAGATAATACACTCAGTCTTACACTACGTCCCTATGTCCCTCACGGTCCATCCTTCTCATGCTTTAGGGAATAACACAGGTGTGCAAACACTCTTTGAGATAATACGCACAGTCTTACACTACGTTCCTATGTCCCTCACAGTCCATCCGTATCATGCTTCAAGACAAAATACAGCTGTAGAAATACTCTCTGAGATAATGTACACAGTCTTACACTACGTTCCAATGTGCATCACGATTCATCCTTCTCATGCCTTTAAATTGTGACGTCAACGTAAAAATGACATAACATGACGCAAAAAAAAAAAAAAAAAAAAAATTCGCACATTCTAAACAGTAAATTTTCATTACGTTTAGGCATTTTTTTCCCTTCACAGAAACACTGCCTACAGACAGCCACAATACTGTTCCCATTCATTTGTTCTGCCAGTGTTTTTATTTTTTTATTTTATTTTATTTTTTTTTTGTATAGCTAACATTAATTAAAAAGCATGATACGTCACTTTCGAATTGCTCGCGATAGAGCGCAAAGTTGACTGGCATGAAAATTTACTACAAGGGCAAATTTGCATGCCCCCACCTTAATTTGGCATGCTATTGATGACTCCTAATAATCCACAGCAAGGTATACTGGTATCGTTGTGAACAATTATTTCAGCTAGCCCCCTCCCCCCCCCCCCCCCCCCCACCACTTTAAGGCAAATCTTAAACACAACTATTCAAATACTCTTTGACTTAATGTACACTTCCCCCTTTTTGTTTGTTCGTTTTTTTTTTTTTTTTGCAAAGCGGTGGGGGAGGGGGGGGGGGGGGGAAGGGGAGGGAAGGATAGGGTTAAGTGGAAAAGGGAGGAGGGAGGCACAAGACTGGCTTTGGGGGTGGAGGAGCAGGGAGAAAAGAGGGCGGGGGGTGGGGGGGGGGGGGGGGGGGGGGGGGGGGAGAGGGAAGGGGGGAGGGGAGGGAGAGGAGAAAAGTCGAACTTGCAGAGGCCTACAAGCTAGTCAGGGCAGATGTGTGTCTGTTCGCTTGATTTAGCGAAGGTCTTTGAGGTGTCCAAAAACAATGCAGAAAGATCTTTTTCTTCTAGTTTTCTTTTTTCTTCTTCTTTAAGGCAATAGAAATTAGTATTCGCATTCGCTCGCATGTCTAATGTCTTTGGCTTGATCACAGTATTTTCAAACACACACACACACATGCACGCATGCACGCACGCACGCACACACACCACACACACACACACACACACACACACACACACACACGCACAGGCGCACGGGCGTACGTGTACGCGCTCATGCACACGCGTACACACACGCGCAGGCACACTGACGTAGACACGTTTACACACACTCATTTACCCACCACACCTCTCCCATCTCCCTCCCCACGCACTCCTCTCCCACCCTCCCCCCCCCTCTCCCCCCCCCCCCCCCCCCCTACGCATTCCATGTGTATTAAAGATCAATCATCTCTCTCTCTCTCTCTCTCTCTCTCTCTCTCTCTCTCTCTCTCTCCACACACACACACACACACACACACACACACTCATCCACTCACTCACTCACTCGCTTACACACACACACACACACACACACACACACACACACACACACACACAACACAAGCGTTATCCCTCTCTCTCGCTGTCTCTGTCGCATACTCACACATTCGCCCATGCACATGTGTACACATATATAGGCTAGCACAACACCGACACTGACACCCCCCCCCCCCCACCCTCCACACACACCCACTCCCCATATCACTTCCACAATTTTTAAAGCCAGTACATAAGATCTCCGGTTCGTTTCCGCTTAAAACGAACCCCGCAAATCTACCATCATCATGTGCCTGTGGTCACCGCAGCAAAGTTGACCTTGTTCTCAGTGCGATCAAATTGACGACGTCACGTTACCTTCTGTGACAGCGAGGCGCGCGCGCACCTTGTCTCCTGCTATGATAAACTGTTAGCATCAAAAGTGTATCATTACCTTTCGTGATAACAGAATATTTCCCCGCGATAACCTTAATCACTGTTGTTAGACGTGGACCAGTACTAATACCAAAAGCAGCGGAAGAGAAGGCTGGGTGCATACAGTAGTGTTGAACCAATCATCAGCTCCAGAGATACCAGCAAACAATCCTCTTCACACTGAGAACCGACTATTGCCGAGAGCCACTTCAGACTTCAGCCGAATCAAGACTGCCCCACACACACGACGAATGTCCGTGTGGCTCTGGATCTCAGACCCCAGAACACATCCTTCAACACTGTCCAGCCTATGATGTTTCTACGGCGTCAAACCTGGCCAGAGTGTGCAGAACTGAAAATGCAGCTTTGGGGCAGCCGTCAAGACCTTGAGAAGACTGCGGGATTCATCGTGGTGACAGGATTGAAGATCTGACGCAAGCAATGAAATCGACTGCAGAAGAAGAAGAAGAAGAAGAAGAAGAAGAAGAAGATTGTGGAAGTATTTTGTGCATAATGAAAATGCCCATCATGATATCCAAACGATGTACATTTATTAAAACCTTTTGTTGTGGCGTAATGACTGAAATACCAACCCAGGTATTCCATTGACATCAGTTCAACATAATGATATATGTCAAATCACATCAACACGTTTTTTTCTTCTATTGTACAAAGACTTCAGAACTACTTTATTCAGTGTTTGTGAATGACAATGCTTGGGTTATTAAACAAAAAGAACCAGCTTAGAATGTAGGCGCATTTCTACCTCCCTTGCATTCTTTTTGCCATCCTGAAACTTGATCCTGAAGATTTTCATATTCATTGATTATTATCATTACTTGAAGATTACATACTTCTTTCATTTGCTTTATTGATTGTTTCTTTCTTTCATTACTTTCTTTTTTACATTTTTCTTCTTTCTTTTTTGCTTTTCCTTTATTATCTTCTTCTTTTCTTCTTCTTCTTCTTCTTCTTCTTTCTTCCTCTTCTCCTTCCTCTTTTTGGGGCTTCTTATATCTGTCATGCATTTGCTTCATTGATTATTCTTTTTCAAATATGATTTTTGGCTTCTTATATCGTTCTTGCATTTTCTTCATTGATTATTCTTTACTAATTATTGTTCTTTTTTTGGCTCCTTATATCTATCTTGCATTTGCTTCATCGATTATTCTTTACTTATTATTGTTATCTTTGGCTTCTGATATCTATTTTGCATTTGCTTCATTGATTATTCTTTAGTGATTATTCTTATTTTTGGCTCCTTACGTCTTTCTTGCATTTGCTTCCCTTTCCTATATCGTGTCTATTGCTGGCAGTCTTGGAAGATGGTCCGACCGTGTGTGAATATCTCCCGTGTGGTGAGAATGCCACTGAGTCATCGATGGCAGGTCTCTGTTAGACGGTCTGGCCAAACCTAAAGCACGTCTGCTGACGAGGTTGACCCGGGAGTCGAAAGTGGGACGGACACAGACAGGCTGAGAGGTTCTGGTCATGTGAAGACTGCAATGTTTACACGTTAACCTCCCTTCTTCATTTCGATATCATGCACAACACTCACATCACTTTTTGAATCAAATTTTCATCATTAACGCCCCCCTTCCCCCTCCCCCCCAGTAAGCCATTTTGATGGTGGAGGATTTGTTCTGGCCTATACTTTCCCTTACTCAATTGCAGCATATAATCATTGATAATTATTGTTCTCGAGGTGAGTAACGTTTTGGCACTATACCCAGGCCGAATAATATGTGGATTAAAAAAAAATGATCGCGAAGAAATAAAAAATTAGTAGTCATCAATTTACATGAAAACACAGTTTTGAGACCGATAAACTGACCATACTCCACCCCCCCCCCCCCCCCCCCCCCCCATGCAAACCGCACGGGTCAAACTAAGCACATTCGCACTGAAGGTCTGCTTTGTGAGAAACCTGAACTTCTAGACCAGAAACTCTTAACCCCCCACCCCCCACCCCCCCCCCCCTCCCCTACCTGCCTTTCTTCCAATCCTGTCCCGCCTGAATGTTACATGACGTAGCCATGCCTCTGTATAGACCAGGCATGAGATTAGCTAGCAAAGCGTTGAGCAAGGTTCACACGATTTCATCATGCTCGTGTCACTTTATGACCGCTGTTGGTGCAACCATTTGGTCGCAACTCCCGCCCCCGCTCCACCACTCCCCATCCCTCCCCCCAGGCCACCCCACTCCTCCCCCCCCCCTCCCGCAAATTAACAAAAAAACAAAAAAAAACAAAAGAACAAACAAACAAAAAAAAAACCCAACCAATCGCAACCACCCTCTTCTTCAACACCAAACCAACTATTAACACAACGTTTTTTTTTTTTCCTTTCTCTCTCTTACATAACCTGCCGCTGCAGTGGCGAGCGGATAAGTGTCGCGGACTCCCAGCTGGGAGGTCCGTGGGTCGATTACCATCAGGGCCATTTATTCA
>JADBJO010000719.1:246885-259385 GCA_016801955.1 Conus betulinus | reverse complement strand
TGGAGGACGGAGAAAAAAGACAGAAGAAGCTGCCAGCATGATTCTGGGATCCCAAGTGACCATGGCCCCAGAGCGAGCTATGTTTCCCCACATTCATGTTTCCCTGGGTCTCTTGGTTCCCTCAGGAACCCTATGTTTCCCCACATTCATGTTTCCCTGGATCTTGTGGTTCTCTCAGAACCCTACGTTTCCCTACATTCATATTTCCCTGGGTCTCGCAGTCCCCTCAGGAACCCTATGTTTCCCCACATTCATGTTTTTCTGGATCTTGTGGTTCTTTCGGGAACCCTATGTTTCCCCAGATTCATGTTTCCCTGGGTCTCGCGGTCCCTGAGGAACCCTATGTTTCCCTACATTCATGTTTTCCTGGGTCTCGCGGTTCCCACGGGAACCCTATGTTTCCCCAGGTTCATGTTTCCCTGGGTCTCGCGGTTCCCACGGGAACCCTATGTTTTCCTACATTCATGTTTCCCTGGGTCTCGCGGTTCCCACGGGAACCCTATGTTTCCCTACATTCATGTTTCCCTGGGTCTCGCGGTTCCCACGGGAACCCTATGTTTTCCTACATTCATGTTTCCCTGGGTCTCGCGGTTCCCACGGAACCCTATGTTTCCCTACATTCATGTTTCCCTGGGTCTCGCGGTTCCCACGGGAACCCTATGTTTCCCCAGGTTCATGTTTCCCTGGGTCTCGCGGTTTTCTGAGGACATTCTTCGCTCCAGTCTCTGTGCTCCCCAAGTGCCATAGTGAACGACATCGAAAAATGCCAGACTGACGCAATTACTGATTGTGCCCCATATCGTGGATAAAAAAAATGCCCAGTAACCCGAACTGAGACATGATGACCCGCACACACACACACACACACACACACACACACACACACACACACATACACACACACACACACACAGACACACACACACACACGAACACGCACGCACGCACACACACACACACACACACACACACACACACACACACACACACGCGCGCGCGTCCGCGCACACGCGCGCGCACAGTCACACAGACACACATACACACACGCGCGCCCGCGCACACGCGCGCGCACAGACACACAGACACACACAGACACACACACACACACACACACACGTACACGCACGCACGCACACACACACACACACACACACACACACACACACACACACACACACATACACACACACACGCGCCCGCGCACACGCACGCGCACAGACACACAGACACACAGACACACATATACACACACGCGCGCCCGCGCACACGCGCGCGCACAGACACACACACACACACACACACACACACACACACACACACACACACACACACCTCATTCTATCACACCTCTATCTGTCTATCTGTCTATCTGTCTGTCTATCTATCTATCTATCTATCGATATGGTTTTCTTTCTTTCTGTCTTTTTATTTCATTGTATTGTTCCGTTTTTTCTTGATCATTTTGTCATTCGTTCTCGGTTTTTTCGTTTTTTGCTTTTATAAGGTATTCTTTTTTCATCATTGTTTCTTGGTCTGTCTCTCTTTGCTTTTTCTTGGTCTCTTTTTCGTTCCTTGTTTTCCTTTCATTCTTATTTGGTCTTTCCTTATTTCTCCATTTTTTTTTTTATCTTTCTTTCTTTTTTTCTATCTCTCTTTACTTTTCTTTTCTTACACCTTTATTTTTTTTTATTTTTGTTCTTTCTTTCCCACCTGGTCTTTCTTTCTTTCTTTCTTTCTTTCTTCTTTTCTTTCTTTCTTTCTTTCTTGGTCTTTCTTTCTCTCTTGTGTTCTTCCCTGGTCGTTTCATCTTTCTCGCTTTCTTCCTTTGTCTGTCTTTCCCTTTCCTTTCTTTCTTGGTCTTTTTTCTTGTTGCTTACTTTCTTCGTCCTTTTCTTTCTTTCTTTCTATCTTGCTCTTTGGATTTTCTTTCTTGCTATCTTTCTCGGCTTTTTTTTTTTTTTAGTCTTTGGTTCTTCTTTTCTTTGTTTCCTGTTTGTTGTGTGTCTCTTTTGTCTCTTCCTTTCTCGGTTGTTCGTCTTTGTTTGTTTGTTGGCTCGCTTCTTCATTTCTTTCTTACTCTCTCTCTCTCTTTCTTTCTTCCTTCTTCAGTCTTTCTCCCCTTTCCGGGTCTTCTCTCTTTTTTTCTCTCTTTCTTTGCCTTGCTTCCTCTTTCTTTTTTTCTTTCTTTTTTTTTTTTCTTTCTTGCTCGTTGGTAATTCTTTCTTATTTTTTTTCTTGGTCTGTCTTTTCTTTTGTTCTTGGTCTTTCTTTCTTTCTTTTTTTTTTTTCTTTCTTTTTCTTCTTTCTTTTCTCGCTGTTTACTTTTCTTTCTTTACTTTCTTTCTTGGTATTTCATTCTTTTTTTTTCTGGTCTTTCTTTTCTTTCTTTTTTTTTTCTTTTTTTCTCCCTTTCCATTTTTTTTTTTTTTTTTTCTTCTTTTTTCTTTTTTTTTTTTAGTCTTTCTTTCGTGCTTTCTTGGTCTTTCTGTCTCCCTCTTTCTTTTTCTCAGTAGTTACTTTTCTTTCTTTCTTCTTTCTTTCTTTCTTCTTTTTTCCTAGACCATTCTTTTTTCTTCCTTAGTCCTTCTTTCGTGCTTTCTTGGTCTTCTGCCTTTCACTTTCTTTCTCAGTACTTACTTCTTTTCTTTTGTTTCTTTCTTTCTTTCTTTCTTTTTTTTTTTAAAATCTTTTTTTTCTCCTTTTGTTTGTCCTTCTTTGCTTCCTTGATTTTTTGCTGTTCTCTTTTTTCCTTCTTTGTCTTTACTTCTTTCTTTCTTTCCTTTTTAAAAAAAAAAATCTTTCTGGCCTTTCTTCTTTCGTTCTTTTTGATTCTGGATCCCCCCCCCCACACCCAACCCCCCCCCCCCCCCCCTCCCTCGGCCCTGAAAACCTCTTTCTTTTCTTTTTTTTTTCGGTCTTTTTCCTTTCTTTCTTTTGGTTTTCTTTCTTTTTCTGGGCCTTTCTTATTTCTTTGGTTTTCTTCTTACTTTCTTCAGTGGCCTTTTCTTACTTTCTTCTTGCTCTTACTTTATGCTTTCTTTTTCTTTTTTCTTGTCCTTTCTCTTTCGTGGTCTTTCTTACTTTCTTTCTTGGTAATTCTTTCTTTCTTTCTTTGTTTCTCGTTCTCCTTTCTCTCTTTTACGACCTCTCCCCCTTTTTTTTTCTTTCATTCTTTGTTAATCGTTCTTTCTTTCTTTGTTGGTCTTTCTTTCTTTTCTTTTTTCTTTCTGTTTAGTCTGTGTGTCTTTCTTCCTTGGTCTTTCATTTTCTTTGTTGTCTCTCTCTCTCTCTCTCTCTCTCTCTCTCTCTCTCTCTCTCTCTCTCTCCTTTCTCTCTCTCCTTCCTTCCTTCTTTTCTTTTCTTCCTTTCTTCCTTTCCTGGTCTTTCTTTCTCTTTTTCTTGATCTTTCTTTCTTTTCTAGTCTTTCTCCCTTTCTTCCCTTTGTCTTCCTTCATTCCTTTCCTTTTCTTCCTTTCTTCTTTGTCTTCTTCATTCCTTTCTTTTTCTTCTTTTCTTCTTCTTTCTTTCATGATCTCTCTTTTGTTCATTTGTTTTAGGGTCTGTTCTTGCTTGCATGACTGCTCTTTCTCTTCCAGTCGTTCTGTCCTTCCCGGGTTTTTCTGTTTTTTTTTTTTCTCTTAATCTTTTCCCAGTTTTTTTTCTTCCTTCCTTCCTTGGTTTAAAAAAAAAATTTTCTTTCTTGATTTCTACCTTACTGTCTGTCTGGTTCTGGCACTGACCATTTGGAGAATGCTACGTCCATCGCGAGTGTTGGCAAGAACCAGGTCATCCATGATCACTGGCCAATTCCAGCGCGGGCCTTGTCCTCTGTCATTGGCGGTCTCTTTCCAAGAGGGGTCTCCAGCGTTCTTCCAGTCTTCTTGGTTATCAGCATCAGTCTTGGCGTTCCAAGACTTGCTACTTTTTCCCTCATATACACCCCACCCCCCTGAAGGTTTACTGCTCTGCCTTGATATGCCCCCGAGAACAGTTATTACTGTTTTTCTATTTTTCTTTGTCTCTTTCTTTTTTTTTCTGTCTTTCTCGACCTTTCCTGCTTTTTTTTTTTCTTGGCGTTTCTTTTCTTTTTGTCGTGGTCTTTCCTTCTTTCTTTGTCCTTTTTGTGTCCTTTTTGTGCTGTGGTCCTAAATGATGTCTTGCTGTTTTGCCTTGACATGAACCAAAAGGAAAATGACCACTTTGATCTTATAAATCAGCAGTCAGTTCTGCTACTCCGTTCTGAAACACTCCTGTAAAGACATACCACTTCGTGTCAATAAACCAGCACGGGACATGTCGTTCAGTCTCAGACTGATGGGGCCGGAATAGCCCAGTTGGTAGAGCGCCGGACTCGTAATCCAAGGGTTGCGGGTTCGAATCTCCGCAGGGCCGTTTCGGTACAGGGGATTTTTTCCCTCGGAATTAACGTTAGTTCTGACTCCATCTCCCATACAGTCCTTGGAATGAGACTATAAACCGAGGTTCCGTGTGTGAACGCACGCATAACATCTTGCACACACATCAAATCCCATCACCAACTTTCGGAAGAGAAGGCCAGTTTGGCCGTTGGTATGGATGACACGTTACACATAGTATGCACCTTCCCCGAAGATGGAGTATGGCTGCCTTAATGGCGGGTTAAAAAACGGTCATACACACAAAATTCCACTCCTTTGTTGGGTAGATGGGATTAATACTTGTCTGTCCATATGGGGAGTGTCCGCAGGAGTATCAGCCTGTGTACGCAGAAGAAGAAGAAGAAGAAGAAAACTGATGTTGCGGTGTTCAGGCTGTGGCCCATGAGAAAGGGAACTGCAGGCGCAAGACACGAAATCTCGGAACGACAGCGTCAAGGATCTCTAGTGGACGTTAGCTGGACCTCGCTCTCCCCTAGGTTTCTGTTTCTGGGATAAGTGAGTCCGGGGTATGGGTATTTCAGAGGAGATCACAGTGCCACCTGTCATTGGACCTATGGGGTATTTCAATGGAGATCACAGTGCCACCTGTCATTTGACCTATGGGGTATTTCAGTGGAGATCACAGTGCCACCTGCCATTGGACCTATGGGGTATTTCAGTGGAGATCACAGTGCCACCTGCCATTGGACCTATGGGGTATTTCAGTGGAGATCACAGTGCCACCTGTCATTGGACCTATGGGGTATTTCAGTGGAGATCACAGTGCCACCTGTCATTGGACCTATGGGGTATTTCAGTGAGATCACAGTGCCACCTGCCATTGGACCTATGGGGTATTTCAGTGGAGATCACAGTGCCACCTGCCATTGGACCTATGGGGTATTTCAGTGGAGATCACAGTGCTACCTGTCATTGGACCTATGGGGTATTTCAGTGAGATCACAGTGCCACCTGTCATTGGACCTACGGGATATTTCAGTGGAGATCACAGTGCCACCTGTCATTGGACCTACGGGGTATTTTTTTTTTTTTTTTTTTTAATAATTTTTTTTTTTTTTTTTTGCTGTCCCAACCTCTGCACCACCTCAGAGGCAGTGCACCCACGCCACTCATTCCGACACCCTGTCCACAGCTACAGCCCGGTCGGCCCCGCCGCAGCCCCGACACCGGCAATCCACAGAGAGCAGTCAATGTCAAGTCGTCAAGAGGCAACCCACCGGAGAGAGACACTGCACTGCTGCCGAGTCCTTCGGTGGTGTTCAGTGGCGCCTGTTCTGATCTAATATACGCAGGACACCACCTACTAAGCCCCCTACTGACGACAATAATAGCTTAGTCGCGGAGCCGGCGTGAGTGAGCTGTCCCCCTGGAGGGCGCCACCACGTCTGTCCAACGACAGCCCCCATGGACCCCGCCGATACCGGTGACCCCGACGGAACCAAACCAAAGCCACAGACGCGGAAAGGACATCGAAACTGAGGTCACCATGAGAGAGCAGGGCATGAAGGGCCACAGAACTTGAGACATTTTTTTTTTCATGCTGATCGATGAGAATGAGGATGATTAAGATGATGCTACGGATTTCCATTTCGGTCTGAGACTACATGACAGGGCTGTACTCTACGCTTCCTTTCATAATATATCCCGGCGTCAACCAGGCCCGAGAGAGATACAGGCACTTGCAGTGTGGTCAGGAAATTGGAGCAGCAACTCTCAGAAACGCATCCATTAAGTGGATGAAACTCGACTGTGTGGTCCCAGTCTTCCCAACTGAGTCCGTAGCAAACTCAACTCTGGGTAGGAGCCGGTCGGGGCAGAAAAACCCACATGACTCTGATGGGATTCGAACCCACGACCTCCCAGCCGGGAGTCCGCGACGCTAACCACTTCGCCACGGCGGCTGGTCCTATGGGTATTTCAGTGGGAGATCACAGTGCCACCTGTCATTGGACCTATGGGGTATTTCAGTGGAGATCACAGTGCCACCTGTCATTGGACCTGTGGGGTATTTCAGTGGAGATCACAGCGCCGTTGTTTCTCCCGCCTCATCCTGTTAGGAGGAATATCGCCATTTAGTTCGGGACTACTTAGTCGACCAGGCAAGCCTGACGTATGTTGCAGCTAAAGTTCATCTCTGGGCCCCCTCCCCCCCCCCACCCCGCCCTATCCGCAATCCGGGAACCCCGCCTGGTTAGGTGGGGATGGTTGCCCCTGTTTCAGGCTCCTGGGATGATGGATTCTCACGTTGCATCCGACGGATGAGTAGGCAGGCAGGTCATCTGCTGATGTGGGTGTTCGCGTGGGAGTGAAGACCAGTTCTTGAGGCTCGAAGTCTTCCACAGACGCTGCATGGAATGGAGTCCTG
The DNA here is from genome assembly GCA_016801955.1 of Conus betulinus. NCBI lineage: Eukaryota > Metazoa > Mollusca > Gastropoda > Neogastropoda > Conidae > Conus > Conus betulinus. Next base: position 252,602 of record JADBJO010000719.1, on the reverse strand, counting down.
CAAGGATGGGCCTTGTTTTCTTCGATTCCTCTGGTCCTGGATGGCGGCTGCTCTGTTGCGCTCGAATGTCTTTATGCCCTGGGTAATGATAATAATGAATGCTTATATAGCGCGCTTTTTCTCGGCTAGAGACCAAGCTCTAAGCGCTTTATATAATCCACACTCGTTTACACATCGGGCTGCTTACTTGGGTAGTGCCGACTGAAGAGCTGCCAGCTGGCGCTTCATTTAATAGTTTCCCATGTCACCCAGTCAATGCCGTTCAATATCGTTCACTCAGTTTCCTAACTGCCTTCAGTCTTTCCCTTTCTCACGCAGGGTGCATGCCATGTGTAACGTGTCATCTATACCAACGGCCAAACTGGCCTACTCTTCCGAAAGTTGGTGATGAGATTTTACGTGTGTGCAAGATGTTATGTGTGCGTTCACACACAGAACCTCGGTTTATTATAGTCTCATTCCAAGGACTGTATGGGAAATGCAGTCAGAACCAATGTTAACTCCGAGGGAAAAATTCCCCTGTATCGAAACGGTCCGGCAGAGATTCGAACCGGCAACCCCAGGATCACCAAGATTACGAGTCCGGCGTTCTACCAACTGAGCTATTCCGGCTCCGGGTACAACTTTGCTTCCACTATGTTCTGTCAAAGGCTACGTCATCCTTCTCAGGAAGCAGTGTCGATGTTACAGCTTGTGAGGGGTGGGGGATGGGGATGGGGGGTGGGGTGGGGGATGGGTGCTCCGACATCACCGATAACAGACAAACTCCTTTCCTCTTGCTGTCTGATGAGAGGAACCTGTGTATGTCTGTTCCTTGACGTGATAGTCTGCTCCTTTGCCTCTTCTCTTTCTCTCCTCCCCCCTCCTCCCTGTCATTCGGGGTGAGGGGTGGAAGGGGTGTGGGGGAGGGGGGTGGGGTGAAAGACATGCCTGCCTCTCCTCCCGCCGCCGCCGCTGTTCTCATGCCACTGACGACGTACAAACTCCCTTCCCCTTTATTACTATGATCTGAGGCACAGGTGTGCGTGCGTTCTTTGAAACGATGTTAGCCACCACCCCCACCCCCCACCCACACACACACCTCCCCGTTTCTTCTCACCCATTTCATCTTCTCTCCCCCCCCCGCCCCGCCTCATCACATACCCAACTCCCTATTTCTCTTACCGCAATAAAACAACAACAGCAGCAACAACACCCAAAGCAACAGCCAAACGCGCGCGCGCGCGCGCGCGCACACACACACACACACACACACACACACACACACACACACACACACACACACACACACACACACCACCACCACCACACCACCACCACACATCAACAACAACAAAAACAAGCAAGGAAAAAAAAAAAAAAAAAAAAACCAGAAGGAAAGTAAAACCTCTCCTCCCCTCCCTCTCTCTCTCCCTCCCCCCCCCCCTCTCTCTCTCTCTCTCTCTCTCTCTCTCACACACACACACACACACACACACACACACACACACACACACACACACACACATCTATATCTATGTACATATATATATATATATATATATATATATTGATATATTGATATACGCGACCGCGTTGTTGTAATCGCGACCTTTCCGCATAACGGAGGGACAAAATCATATTAAAGACTTGAGCATCGGTTGTCTTTCAGGCCTCCTGTTCAAAGGTCGTGCTCTACTCTGTTGTGTCCACCATGATGACGACCGAGTTACACACCGCTGTGTACCTTCCCTTTCTACAGAGCCGCGGGGTTATTGAGCGGGTGGAGTGGAGTAGTCTCCCCCTGAACTGTGGGAGGGAACAGGGAGGTCTGGTTTCTTGCTTCACTTTCGCCCTGTTCGCCCACATCCGAGCAAAAATATACTAGTCACATAAAGTTAAGCACAGGCCTTTGCACACAGGGGGTTGATTCATCCCTTCAAAAAAACATTTTTTTTTTTTTTGTTATGCGGCAACCAATGATGGAATCTCACACAGCAGTGTGTAATCCAGCTGTGTCAACTGGTAGTGCGCACGGGGGTCTTGGGACCTCGTTACCGCGCGGGATAAAAAGTGCAAAGTTGCGTTAACTGTGCCTGTTTTGCATCAAGCTTGCTGGCGACACAAGATGTGTGTAAAATGAAAAATTCTTTTTTTTCCCGTGCAAGAGCAGTCTCTCAAGTGAGTTTTATGCCCCTTCTTTTGGCTGTTTAAGCGCGGGGTTGGTTACTGTCAGCCCTTTTTCTCACCATGCCACCACGAAGAAAAACTTAGCACCTTTGACAAAACCAGGGCGATTGCGTGGATACAAGATGGCATTGCAAAGGCTGAAGTGGCGCGACGACTTGGTGTGCATCATTCAGTTATTGTTAGACTGAATCAGCGTTTTAGGGCGACCAACAGCGTTGAAGAGAGGCCACGGTCAGGTCGGCCTAGGCAGACTACTCCCAGAGAAAATCGTTTCATCGAGAGGCAGGCCCTATTGCAGCGGGATACCACTTCCACCAGCATCCAAAGGCAGCTTCGTATGGCAAATAACACCATCCTCAGCCGTCAAGCCATACGAAACCGTCTTCACCACTTCGGCCTCAGATCACGTCGCCCAGCTGTTCGACCACGACTGCTAGCAGCCCATAGGCTGGCTCGCCGAGCTTTCTGCCATCGTCTTGTGAGATGGAACCAACAACAGTGGTCCCAGGTCCTCTTTTCAGATGAGTCGCGGTTTAGTCTTGAACACAATGACGGCCGAACTAGAGTTTGGAGGCGTGTTGGTGAACGTTACATTGATGCAGCTGTTCGCCAGACCAGGGCCTTTGAGGGAGGATCTGTTTATGGTATGGGGTGCCTTCAGCCTCCACCACAAGACACCACTCTACCATATTGATGGAAACCTCACAGGCATCCGCTATCGGGATGAAATCCTGGCGCCTTTCGTTGTTCCGACCATGCAACGGATAGGACCCATGGCAGTCTTCCAAGACGACAATGCTCGGCCACATAGGCCCGGGTGGCCGAAAACTTCATTGTGCAGGCTGGCATCAACAGGATGATCTTCCCGGCATATAGTCCCGACCTCAATCCCATCGAGCATATGTGGGATGAGTTGGGGAGACGTGTGAAGGAGAACCATCCACCTCCCAGAGACCGCCAGGATCTCTTCCAAATGCTGCAACTGGAATGGCAGAGAATCCCTCAGAGGTCATCAGAACACTGGTCAGCTCGATGAGAGTCGCTGCGTGGAATGTCTCGCCAATGGCGGTGGCCACACCCACTATTGAAATGATTTTGTGAACTGAACAGATTTTGCGAACTTTGATTTCGACCCATCCTCTGTTTAATTGTCTGTAAATCAACAAACCGTTCATTCGATCCCAATGAAATTCAATGTACGTTGGAACAAGATAATGAATTAAAATCTGTTCCCAATTTCAAAATCGTGGCTTTTATATTTTGGAAATTATGCAGGTACATGTAAACTGTGCTTAACTTTATGTGACTAGTATAGTACGCCCTACTATTTTTGATCAGAGTCGCACGGGTTATTACCACTTGCGGGAGAGGAGTGTGTTCAGCTGGCTACGCTGCCCGCTACAGTTAGCGTGCACGCCGGCTTGTTGTCACGAGCTGTTTCAGCAAGGTCGGCACTCTTCCTGTACGTAGCCTTCGCCTGCGTGTGCGAACCACCGTGGCCACACACCCCACAATTAGGATTTGCACCAAAATACTGTAATGATAATCATTAATAATTATTATCAGGGGATAATTATAATTAAGTGAACAAGCAATCACTTACCTTCATCCAATTCGGCGCAAGAAGGGCGTTGATTCTCAAATGCCAACTTGGATGAAGATAAGGGATTGCTCGTTCATTTTCGTTGTCCTCAGTGTTGTGTATTTTGCTTGAGCAAGACCTGAGAAGTCGAAACGCGTCGTGTTTTGTTTTGTGATTCGTTTGTCTTAGTTTCGGTGGGGGGCTTATAAATGATTTTTTTACAATTTCATTCCATACTTAACAAATTCAAGGGTCCACCATCATGATTTGCATATTACACGGGACAAGTTTGAGTGCCCACCATCATGATTTGCATATTACACTTGACAGGTTTGTTTGAGGGCTCACCATCATGACGTGCATATTGTCATGGACATATTTCAGGGTTCATTTTCATAACTTTGATACTAAACTTGACATGTTCATTTTAATTTTGCGTTTTGTGTGATATTTCTCGCCGATTTTTATCTTCTGGATATATCTGCCGATTTGGAGTCTTCCCACTTTTAGTTTTAATGTGGGCTTTTATTTCGTTAAATAAAATGTTCTGTATTTTTCACTTTTTTTTCTCTCTAGCATGCCAGAACATCAGGTGATGTGTATGAAACTAAAATCAAAACACTGGTTGCTGGTCGTTTTCTAAAACTGTGTCTTTGAAGCATGTGGAATATCGTTTATGTAAAATCTTGAAAAGAAAGAGCTTTTTCATCCAATGACGTGATAAAAAAAAAAAAACATGAGAACAGCCATCTGTAAATCGTGTGGCGGACACATTAACAAATGGATGTCGTATTACATGTTTTATGCGACCGTTCATTCCGCTTTCTCAATCTTAAATCGTCTTCTTGTTTACATTGTTCGTGTTGCGTGTTTCAAATCACAAAACGATATTTTAACCACCAATTTCTTCCAAACCACCACCAACAACAACAACAACAACAACAACAACAACCTGAGTATACGCTGACCATTCAGTTCCTTATTGTCCAAAAACGTTGACCTCAGTTAATGCCTGTCACCTTTAGTCACATGGACATTTATTCCACTGGAAAGTGCTTTCTTCTCCTGAGAGGGCAAAATTAATAGTCAAGCAACCACAATTAATGCAAAATATTGAGGTTTATACCTCGTTGATAGCTCAGACGTCAGCATCAGTGTGTGTGTGTGTGTGTGTGTGTGTGTGTGTGTGTGTGTGTGTGTGTGTGTGTGTGCAGTATGCGCGCGCGTGTGTGTGTTCAACATTCGATGCTAGAACTCTGTCTGATGACATAGGACCTGCTCTTTTGTGTTTAAAATGGCTTGTTTTAACCTCAATGTTGGAGCGGCTTTTTTTCCCCAACGCGAACAGTATCACAACCTCTAATGATTCTTTCAGTAAGGGGGGGAGGAAAAACAAACAAAACGAATGAGTAATTTAGTAGTGCTCTACCAACCTTGTGTTTGGTAAACATGAGTATTGGATCTTAGAATTGTCCTTTGATCTGAAAATCTTCCCCGAAATACGGAACCCCCTACCCTCTTTCTCCTCCCCATCCCCATCCTCTTATAAAAAAAAAATGTGTGTTTTACTGTAACATGAAAAAGAAAAAACAACACGCTGGCTCAGTCAAGGAAAAAACAAAACATCAACAAACCAAAACAAACCTGTGAGCACTGTCAGTTGATGAGTGAACAAGAATTATATATCTGCCCGGGGAAGTAACAGAAGGTATGGATGAAAGAGTCACTTCCCTTGTAATCTGTTTGTTTGCTCATAGTTGATGGGCCATACAAGATATCCCTGTTTGTATCAGAAAAAAACCCAAAAACACACTGTAATATTCCATTAAAAAATATCTTACTTGAGAAGTGATCAATTCACAAAAGTGTAACTTCCCCGTGTCCCTCTTCAGTGAACAAGTCTAATCGGTCATCATCTCGCTGGGCGGAATCAGGATCTGCCGAGGGGTAGGGTGTGGTGTGTGTG
>JADBJO010000719.1:239385-241885 GCA_016801955.1 Conus betulinus | reverse complement strand
AAAATAGCAGCAGCAGCAGCAGCAGCAGCAGCAGCAGCACCACCACCACCACCCACCACCACTAACAACAACAACAACAACAACAACAACAACATTACTAACGCAGACACCGCCCCTACGACCGACGACAACACATTCTTACACTGAGAAAGAAGGTGAACAAGAACTCGGAGCTAGCAGACACACTTGTTTCAATTGGACATGGGGATTCAACATTCAAAATCCTTTGTTTAAAAAAAAATGACCTCTAGTGGTACGTGGAAAGAAAAGAAAAACCCAGAATAGAACTAGAGAGAGAGAGAGAGAGAGAGAGAGAGAGAGAGAGAGAGAGAGAGAGAGAGAGAGAGAGAGAGAGAGAGAGAAAACTATGATACAGTAGGCTAGCACGGGAAGTAAGTGTTATCTAGATATCACAGAACACCAACCGTTTCCATGTAACAACAGGTAACAGCTACTCTTGTTGTAACACAGAAACAAGATCTGTTGTCCCAATGTTTGCGGAAAACTCAAAGCACAGCTTCTCAGTGCCTGTGCATAATGATATACTTTATCCATTCAGTCAACTTCAACAACAAAAAGCAGTTTATTCATTTACTTACTTATTTATTTACTTATGTGTGTGTATATATGTATGTATGAATGTATGCATGTATGCATGTATGCATGCTTGTGTGTATGTGTATGTATGTATGCATGCATGCATGTATGTATGTATGTATGTATATATATATGTATGTATATATGTATTAATTGATTAATTTGTTTATTCATGTACTTATATATTTATTGTGCAAATACATTGAAGAGCGTAGCTACGTTTTGCTGTCTGTTATAGTATGGTATCAGCAACTGTGGTCTACCATTGTGGGAAAAAATAGGAGCAGATGACTATAACATGATGGTCATCACCTTTAGTCATTTACATCGTATCGGACGCTCAGTTCCCCGTGTTGTATGATTTCCTGTGTGTAGTCTTTCTGTTTTTGAGCAGTTGATGACTCAGAGGTCTGTATTTCAATACATACAACTAGCGAAATAGTCTGGGATGATCACTCACGTCTGGTATGTGGCCAGTTTTGAAATAATGATGTTCTTGGAATATTCTGTCAATAAGATGAGCATCTTTCTGATCGTGCTGAGCAGGTCGCTTCTGGCCTCACCCATTTTGTTTGTGTTCGTTGCTGTGCGCGTCTTCTGTATAATCTCTCTCTCTCTCTCTCACACACACACACACACACACACACACACACCACACACACACACACACACGCACACACACACACACACACACACCCTCCCCATATATATACATACATACATACATATACATATATATATATATATATATAAAAACAATAAATTCCAAGGATAAGTACCGAGCACCATTCCAGCAACTTACAGAGCAGCTAGGTGTTGCAATGACTGCAAGAAATAATGAATTATAACAAAGCTTGCTCTTATGTCTCAGATTATAGAAATATGGGGGTGATAAGCCTTCATATCTGCAGTGGTAGATGATTCTGCCTAACTGACAGTATGTGCTTGAGTGGGTGAATGGGGAATAAAAATGCTTCTCAAAATGACCTTCGGCAAGCTTATAGTCTCCGAAGCAGGAGACCATCTCCAATGGGGAGAAAAGCTCACTAACATATAACTCCTGGTCAGATACCGGTATTTCGAAACCTGATTGTTTCTCCTCAGTGACCGCGGAAAGTGGTAATTTGACTCCTCTGCCTTTTCGGTTTTAAAAGAATGCTATACCAGAAAAAGGCTGGTGTGCAGTACCATAGTATGTTTGTTGAGTTTTCAAAAAACTAACTAAAGTGCCCACCTAAGAAGCAAAAGAAAATCATGAAAGAGCAAAACAAGCTACATTTTCTTGTGAAAAGTAGAAAATATAAAAAGATAACCTCTTAAGACACAAGTGCTGAGGGCCAGTTTCTGGGAATGAATCCGCAAGGGACTAAATTACAATAAAACAATAATAAATTCCAAGGATAAGTACCGAGCACCATTCGGTCTCCTGCTTCAGAGACTATAAGCTTGCTGAAGTTCATTTTTGAGAAGCATTTATTTATTCCCCATTCACCCACTCAAGCACATACTGTCAGTTAGGCAGAATCATCTACCACTGCAGATATGAAGGCTTATCACCCCCTATTTCTATATAATCTGAGAGACATAAGAGCAAGCTTTGTTATAATTCAATATTTCTTGCAGTCATTGCAACACCTAGCTGCTCTGTAAGTTGCTGGAATGGTGCTCGGTACTTATCCTTGGAATTTATTGTTTCATTGTAATTTAGTCCCTTGCGGATTCATTCCAAGACTGGCCCTCAGCACTTGTGTCTTAAGAGGTATCTTTTTATATTTTCTACTTTTTTCACAAGAAAATGTAGCTTGTTTTGCTCTTTCATGATTTTCTTTTGCTTCTTAGGTGGCACCTTTAGTTAGTTTTTTTTTGAAAACTCAACAAACATACTATGGTATTGCACACCAGC
>JADBJO010000719.1:229385-236885 GCA_016801955.1 Conus betulinus | reverse complement strand
AACCAACCCAACCCAACCCAACCCAACCCAACCCAACCCAACCAACCCAACCCAACCCAACCCAACCCAACCCAACCCAACCCAACCCCCAACCCAACCCAACCCAACCCACCCAACCCAACCCCCACCCAACCCAACCCAACCCAACCCAACCCAAATCAGACAAGCCTTTTTTTTTTTTTTTTAAAAAGCTGTCCCATCTTCTGCGCTACCTCAGTGGCCTTGCGCTCACGCCTCTCATTCTGACTCCCCTCCTCCACAGCCACAGCCAGGCCCGATCCTCCACAGCCCCAGCACCGGCAATCCACAGGGAGCCGTCAAAGTCAAGTCGTCATGAGGCAGCCTACCACAGGAGACAGAGCACCACTGCTGCGGTGTCACCCCGGTGGCGTGCGGTGGTGCCTGTTCTCATCCAACGTACGCAGGACACCCACCGCCTAAGCCCCCTGTTGATGACAACGATTTCTCCATCGCTGAGCCGGTCCCTGTGGAGGGCGCCACTACGTCCGTCCGTCCAACGACAGTCTCCGTGCTTTGCCGACACCGCTGATCCCTGGCAGAATCAAACTAGGGCCATGGACACGGACAGGCAATCGAAACTGAGGCCACCATGAGAGCAGGGCATGAAGGGTCACACAGAATTTAAGATAAAAAAAAAAAATTCTGAACGATGAAGATGAGAATGATGAAGATATTTCTACGGATTTTCATTCTGCTCTGAGGCTGCATGACAGGCCTGTACTCTGCGCTTACTTTCGTAATATATCCCGGCGTCAACCAGGCCCCGAGAGATGTAGACACCTGCAGTGTTGGTCAGGAAATTTGAGCAGTTCTCTTTAGAGACGCATCTGGTGGGTGGATGAAACTTAACTGAAGGGGCCCAGTCTTCCCTGTTGAGCACTCTGCAAACTCAACTCTGCGTAGGAGCCGATCGGGGCAGACAAATCCCATAAAAGAGATGGAATGGAACCTACGACCTCCCAGCCGGGAGTCCGCGACGCTAACCACATCGCCACGACCTGAACATTTCTCTGTTTGCCTTCTTTTCCGTGATATCAAAATGGCCACGCATGTCTCTGTCCTCATCCGCGTACTTTTCCACGATGTCAAAACAGTCATCCGTGTCCCTGATTATAGTTGCTCTCCTTTCAGCGAGAGCAAGATGACCACATGTTTCGATCTTATTTTCATTAATTTCCATAGTATCAAAATAATCACATACACCTCCGTATTTGCCCTTCTGTCTATGATAGCACAACAATCACATGCACTGATCCTTTTATTCACATTCCTTTTCATAATATTACAAACTTTACGAGCTCCTCTCTTCTGTACCACTCGTTTCAACGATATTGAAATACTCATAAACTACCTACTTTTTTTTTTTTTTAAATCCACATTCTTATCCACAATATCAAACACTGTTTGTAACACTCGTTTCTACGATATCAAAAACATTCACTAACACCTTACTTACTTTTCTTTTTTTTTTTTTTAATCCATACTCTTTTTCCATAATATCAAACACTCTTTAATACACTCGTTTTTTTTACGATATCAAACCCCTCACAAATGCCCTACTTTTTTTCTTATCCACATTCTTTTCCACAATATCAAAACACTCTTTTTTAACACTCGTTTCTACGATTTCAAAACGCTCACAAACGCCTAATTTTTAAAATGTTTCATCCATGCTCTCTCTTCCACAGTATCAAAACACTCTTTTGTAACACTCGTTTCTATGGCATCAAAAACTCACAAAGATCTTACTTTTTATTCACATTATTTCCCATAACATCAAAGTGATAAAAAGCCTGCTGTTTATTTACATTGTTTTCTCTGGTATCAAAATAATCACGTATACCGCTATGTTCACTTTTTTTCACAATATCAAAATAATGGTAATTAGCCCTTTTTTGCACACGTAACTTTTCACAGTATCAAAATATTCAAATATGTCTTCCCCGAAGTCGAAGTATGGCTGCCTTAACGGCGGGATTTAGAAAAAAAAAACAAAAAAAAACGGTCATGCACACAAAACGCCACTCCCTTTGTTGGGTATGTGGGGGTTAATCCTTGCCTGTCTACACAGGGAGTGTCCGCAGGAGTACCAGCCTGCATACTCAGAAAAAAAAAATCAAATATGTCTTTCTCTTTATTTACATCCGCTCCGCTCCCCCCCCCCCCCCCCCCCCCCCCCCACGATTTAAAAATGATAATACAAACAGCTCCCTTTATATACAAATCCACAAAACCGAAACAGTCACAAATGCCCTTCTCTTTCCTTGTCCTCCAACCTCATATTTTTTACCACATTAAAAGAAAATCTTTCAACCGTATTTTTTTTTTTTCCCTTTTTGAAAGGTGGGACCTCAATCTTCTCCTTTCCCACCTTTTTTTCTTTAACAAGTAACCACAACTCTTGCACACTATGCAAGTCTGTATGTTCTATGACTAATGAACATTCTCTGGTGGACTTGCAGTGTTCTGGCGTTTGATACAAAGCGTCAGGGTTTATCTGTGTTCTGCTGTTTGGTGTAGCGACACGTTCACTCTGTGAATGCGAAAAGGAGAGAACGGAAGGAAGGAGGAAAAGACAGACAGAAAGAAAGACATGGCGAGAGAACGAAAGAGATCATGAAAGAGGGACAGAGAGCAAGTTTGAGAGAAGGAGAAAGAAAGAAAAAAAAAGAAAGAAAGAAAGAAAGAAGAAAAAAAAAAAAAAGAGAAAGAAGAGAAAGAAAAAAAAAAAAAGAAAGAAAGAAAGAAAGAAAGAAAGAAAGAAAAAAAAAAAAGAAAGAAAGGAAAGAAGAAGGCAGAAAAAAAGTAGGAGAAAAAAAAACCCCACGAAATCAACTGTACTATAGTAACTACATGAAAACACTTATTAGCCAACCAGATTATGCTAAATGTAACTGAATTTGAATGCATTGCCCTTCTCTTTATTCATATAATTTCCCACCGAATCAAGTTAATCATATATACCATGTACTTCCGTTCTCCAGCTTATCAAACTAAATGCTCCCTGTTTTGTTCACTTCCTCTTCAGCGATATCAAAACAATCTCACGAACCTTTCTCTTTTCATACTGTTTCCCCACTGTATCAAAACAATCTCATGAACCTTTCTCTGTTCATACTCTGTTTCCCCACTGTAACAAAACAATCACATGAGTCTTTCTCTTTTCATACTCTGTTTCCCCACTGTATTAAAAGGATCACACGAGCCTTTCTCTTTTCAACCTCGCCGTGGTCGGAAGACTTGCTAGGTCCGGTGATCCCTCAGGCTCTGTTGACTAAGACACCGATGTTTTGACGGAACGTTTGTTTTAAAACACGCTTTCTAGGCCTGTACAACCAAGTTGCTGACTGGCCTAAGCACCACGTGGTAGGTGTTGATGCCCCTGATAGGGTCTCCCAGGAGCTGAGGATGAGGGCCCTGATAAAGTGTAGCCCCATCTCCCCCTTCCCCCTCCCCCTCCTGTTCAATCCTCTGCCGTTCTGGATGAATCTTTCCTATCATCTCCTCCTCTTCAACTCCCTCTTGTTCACAGTCTTCTTTTCTCTGTGGTCTTCTGTAGACCCGCCACATTTACCGTACAGTGCGACCTGTGACTGGAAGGGAAGGTGGCCCTGGAGATGGGGGGGAACAGGCTTTTTTTTTGGCTCGGACCTCGCGCCTAGACTAGAGGTACACCTTGACTTGTGAATATGCATCGGCTGCCCCTGCGTGGGGCTGGGTCAAGACAGGCAGTTCCTCCCGGTTGGCCAGAGCAACCCCTGTAGTGCCCAGTGGCTGTCCTGGGAGCCAGGCATGAGCAGAGGGCGTAGGGTCAGTTGTTCTTTGTCGTGTGTGTTCCTCCCGAGGCCTGGTGAGGGTCCAGACAAAAGTGTCTTGACTCTGGCCCCCTTCTTTCCCATCATGCACAGTATTTATGAAGCACCTGTCTATGAAGCACCTGTCTATGAAGCACCTGTCTATGAAGCACCTGTCTCCGCTCTCTGAGACCTGGCTCTGAGCGCATCACAATCCACGCTCTCGCTACCTGGGTAGAGCTGACTGAAAGAGCTGCCTGTTGGCGCTACGTTCTGTCTTTTCCCTGTCATTCAGTGGAATATCAGTCACCTGGTTTTTCGTTCACTCTTTCAGTGCCTGCAATATGTATACGTGTGATTCATACCAATGGCAAAATTGACTTCTCTTTTTTTTTGAAAGTTGATGATGGGATTTTACGTGTGTGCAAGACGTTATGCATGCCTTCACACACAGAGTCACGGTTTATAGTCTCATTCGAAAGGCCTTTTGAGAAATGGAGTCAGAACCAATGATAACTCCAAAGAAAAAAATCCTAATGTATCGTCACAGCCCGGTGGAGATTCGAACCACAATCCTAGGATTACCAGGGTCGGGTGTCCGGCGCTCTATCAGCTGAGCTATTCCGGCCCTGTATAGTTAGAATCCACGGTGGTGGTGGTGGTGGTGGTGGTGTGTGTGTGTGTGTGGGGGGGGGGGGGGGAGGTAACGGCGTGATGAATTACAAAGTCAAGCAACATGGCTTCTTCATTAACCCGCACCCCCACCCCCACCCCAATAAAGCACAGGTTTACAAATCTAGACCGTCCCGAGTATGACAACGATTCGGCTCCTGAAATTAAGACCACACAGGCTTCAGGGCTTCGTGGTTGGCATCTGAAAGCACTGAGGAAGAGACCTTTGTCTGTTTTCAGTCTGTTCGCTGTTCGAAAAAGATCCAGCAGGTGACCCAAAGTCATGAAAAGACCTCAAAATTGGTCGTTCCTCACCTTATTCAGTGCTGATCGAAACGCTATTCAGAACCTTTTCGGGAGCTACGAAGAATCATGACTTCATAAGCAGCTGAACCCGTCTAAAAGCGCCATCAAGTGCCCAGATCTGACGAAGTTTCAGAGGCAGTGATACAGAGGAAAAGAGGGGCATGAGGATTTATTGATGTCCACCGCGTCACTATTCGTGAAGGGTCAGAGAGAGAGAGAGAGAGAGAGAGAGAGAGAGAGAGAGAGGAGAGAGAGAGAGAGAGAGAGAACAATTAAATACGACTGAACACAATTTTAATGTTTGAGGCGTCTAGCCTATAACAATGTGAGGTGCAGTGCACATATAAAGAGAAAAAAGAGAAATGACAACAAAAGTATATTTTTCGATGACTAATAATGCTAATTTATGAGGGTTACTAATAATTCATACTGTGTGGATACGAATTCTCTTTTTTTTTTTCAATGCATAATAAATATAAACAGCAATATCTTTTGTAATACGCACATTTTCGTTTGCAAGTAATTGTTTTAGTTCAATAGAGTTCACGTTCTGAAATTGTCTGTGCTTCAGTATGTATTTTTTTTCTGAAAGGCATATAAACATTGCATCTTAATAGAAAGTGGAGTTCGTTCTCAACTTGGTTACAAAAAGGACATACTTTGATATTTTCTTTGTATCTGCTGTTTATACTCAGGTCGTCTAAGCCAAGACGAAATCTTGTGAAATACATTTTAAATTTGATAACCGTTAAATAGGTTAGATAAGGTTCTGGTTGTAAAAGAGACTTAAATGAATAATAGATGATGAAACGATCACTTGAATTTAATTTGCGAACCCAATCTTGCTGGTAACAGTCTACCACCCTTTGCCTAAAAATCTTCTTAAACATATTACATATTAACATTTCCGACCCAACCCACCAACCACACTTTAGAAAATCCATATCTTTCAAGACAACATTTTATATCAGAGAGAAAAAGAGAGAGAGAGAGAGAGAGAGAGAGAGAGAGAGAGAGAGAGAGAGAGAGAGAGAGAGAGCCCTTGCGAATAAATTTTCATCCTGACATTCTGTACTTCGTTGTCACAGTCGATCAGAGTTGAATGTCTAAATGCTGTCGCGGACTTCTACGGTTCCTTCTCCCACTGAGATGTGTTCGATGTCAAAACTTTGTCCACGTGTGGCAGAGGAGGAGCTCTGTGGAAAGTGCTGCCATGCCGTCCACCGGAAGCCTTCCCAGAGACCAGCATTTGTGAGAACAGCAGTGGCAACTACCCCTCCCTCCCCTCCCGGGACTGCCCAAAGTGGGAGCTTCAGAGAGAAGCTCAGAAAGTTCAAAGAAAATTCATAGGAGCTAAGGAGGCTGTAGCTGATCATCGTCAGTCTGGGTTTAACATGTCTCTTTCTTTCGGCAGCTGTGGAGGTGGTCACGAAATCTCTGGCAGCAGTCACACAGACCGGTTACTCTGCCAGTGAACACAGCGCGAAGAAAAAGATGGAGCTTCAGGTTAAGGTTAATCCTCTTCATCCCGCGTCCCGGGACACAAGGCGCCAGCAAGCTCCCTCCAGCCCTCTCTGTCCTGGGCAAGCCAGCTCAGTTCATTCCAGGTCTTGCCTGCCTCTCTCATCTCCTCCTCCACTGTCCTCCTCCAGGTGCCGAGTGGTCTGCCTCGCTTCGTCTTCCCCCGGTGGTGCCCATCTCAGCGCAGTTTATGCCGGTGCGCCTTGACACTTCCCTGTTGGTGACTCGCTGCTGCCAGTGAAGTTTCAGGATGGCAGAGGCATTAAATCCGCCGCTTCTCAAGGCTGACGCGCCTCTGCAAGAAAGCACTAGGCGATGTGCACTGTGGACCCGGACCCGGTCATGCATGACAAGGCCGTCGTGCCCCATCCAGGGGTCTGGAGCCTTGGAAGTGTGCATAGTAGACCCAGACGAATACTGGCACATTTTTATTGATATGAATAGCAGTGGATCTAAGGTTGAAGATATACCAGTTTGTTTAAAAACGTTGTTATTTTTTAAAAAGTAAAAGAAAACATCCAAATGAATTGCATAAAGCAGTGATCAGAAACATTTTCTCCGGTCACTCACTCTGTCCTATGCAGATACACACACCTAGAGACGCGCGGGCGCACACGTACACACATACGAGGTCGTGCTCCCACACACGCGTGCACATGGAAGCATGCATGCACGAAAGCAGTCTCGCGCACGCACGCGCGCGCGCGCGCGCACACACACACACACACACACATACACAAACACGCGCGCGCGCGCGCGCGCACACACATTTTGTGCGTGAGTGCGCACGCACACATACACATACACACGCAGGTGCATGCACTACGCTCCGTCCGATGCACATATACACACAGGTACGAAAGCACACACACACACACACACACACACACACACACACACACACACACACACACACACACGCAAACGTGCAGGTGCGCGCGCGCGCACGCACACACACACACACGCACACAGTCACATAAAAACATATACAGACGAACGCGACAATGAACGCACGTGTGCATACGCACGCACGAACGCACTCGTAAACACGTGCGCGCACCACGTACACACACACATACATGGTCACACATTCTCTCTCTCTCTCTCTCTCTCTCTCTCTCTCTCTCTCTCTGCCTCTCGCCCCCCCCCCCCCCCCCCCCCCCCCCCCCCAACCCCTCCGATCGCA
>JADBJO010000719.1:221885-226885 GCA_016801955.1 Conus betulinus | reverse complement strand
CCCCCCCCCCCCCGCCCCTGGAACAGGTGTGTTCAGACTGAGGATAAAAAGATGTTTTTCCGTGTTCACTCAAAGGCTGGGTGAATTACAATGTCTGATTTCATGTGACAGAGAGAATATCCAGTTTGTAAGATGGGGAAAAAAAAAAGAGAAGGGGCGCTCTCCTTCTGTTTTGTATTTGTGTTGGGAATACCCAGGAGCAGCGAGTCGACACAAGCGCGAAGGGAAACGAAGGGTTTTAGGTGGAGTGCCAAATTTTCCGGGCCCTGAAACAGAGGTAGGCGATCGGAACATCTTTGATTTGATGGACAGCCCGTGAATGCTGCGCAGTACAGTACGAGTGAATTCTCTGAACAGGGCTTTGAGTTCCAAGTCTTCGCTGAACAGAGAAGACTCAAAACTCTGTTTACTGCTTTCACTGTATGATAAATGTTGATACTGAAGAGCGCAGGGGAAAGGACGCTTACATTCGGAACACCCAGTTCCTTCTCGTGGACGTCAGAGTGCTTTGAGCCTTCAGGAACTTGAAACTGTCAGTCTGCCGAGAAGTTTGGAGGAATTAATTGCGGAGGAGGGCTTCAAAATCCAGACCATGAATAACTGAGAACACCAGATTTCCAGGTCAGGTGATGTCACAGGTTTTCTTTGGGCTCAGGAGATGACTATAACATGCTGTTTATTGACAAAAGCCTTGAGAATGGTAATTTCAAGCTGCACTGAATGAAATCCCTAGGAATGGTAATTGCGGAAACTACAATGCATAGTGGACATAAAACCATCAGATCACTGCTTGCGCATGAGTCCAGAGATAACTATTCCCCCCGAATCAGTACACAAAGGCAAATAGATTTGATTTACGATTTGCGAGCTTTGTTAAATCTGTTCCTCATTTTCAAACTGGAATGATTATTTTCATGAAGGCGGAAACAACCCTGCAGCCCAGGTATGACTGTAAACTTAAAAGAAGAATCTGGAGACAGTACGTAGGCTGATGTGTCAGAAGCTGAATTTGGTCAAGGCCAGCAGCAGAATCCTCACAGGTCGGACAACCGGATTTGAGTTTGAGGACAGAAAAGGAGAGAGTGCGGTTTTCAGTACTGTCACGGGAAAGTTGTGGGGAGTTGTTTCTTTAAGGAGTTTAAGGACAGAAAAGGAGAGAGAGTGCGGTTTTCAGTATTGTCGGGGGAAAATTGTGAGGAGTTGTTTCTTTTAGGCGCTTATCTTTTGAAAAGACAGCAGGTTTTTTTTTGGATGATGAAGAAATTATATATGACACGCTCAGAAATTAATGCTTTCATCCAGTAAGTGGATGAAACTCGCCTACGTGGTTCCAGTCGGCTTTGCCGATGAACCATAGCAAACTCTACACTGGGCAGAAGCTGGCTGGAGCCGAAAAATCCCTGCAATGACTGGGGCTTATGGGAATCGAAGTCATGACCTCCGAGCCTCCAATCCGCGACACACTAACCACTGCGTGACGGCGGCCTGTTGAAACATAAGATCCTTTATCAAGGACTGCGTTTAAAGGGGTAATTCGGGCACTGTATTTCATCACTGATATCAGCCCACGGCATTTTAACAGATGTTCTCTCCAATTCACCAGCTTGACCCGCATTTGAATCAGTAACTGCGCTTCTAACTTCCTCTTTCGTGATTGCTCGATCTAAAAATAGGGCGCTGACCTATTACTACCGACTTCAGGAAAGTGTTCTTCCTCCCTTTCATTGACAAGATCTACATGAAATGATTGAACACGTACAGCTTACCGGCATGTCTCTCCGTCTGTCTTATGCCATACAAACACATTTATTAAGACGGCTTAGAATTACACTGGAGTTGTCAGTGAGGTTGCTAACGTCTCAGCGGAAAGATTTCTTTTTTCTGTCCCGAGATTTGCGATGCTTCTAACCGAGACAATGGTGAATACTCTTCATGTTTGAAACAATGTCATGGTTTTGTTTCACGCCGTTTTTTTCAGTGCAAACATACACTTCTGCATGCAGTTTATCCCTTGTCGCTTATATTATTGTCATAATTTGTGCATAGCCACTGTTTTGCATGTTTTACATTCATTCTTATACAAGGCAGCATGTCTTGACCTATAATAGTTGGAATATGTTTTAATCATACAGTGATTTGTTGTTTCTTTCTAGACTGTCAAAAACAGCGGGCAGTCGCAGGGAAAATAGTTGCATTCGTTATACATACATTCTTGACGTACGTCCCAAATTACCTTTGAAAGTATGTATCGTATCTTTTTCTAAAACCTTTTATCATCTGTCACTGTCTTGTTAGTGCTGTCTGTAATATCTTTAGTAATCTTCTTCTTAAACCTTTTACATCTGTCATTATCTTGTAAACGCTATATCTAATATCTTTAGTAATCTTCTTCTTAACCTTTTATCATCATCTGTCATGATCTCCTAACCGCTGTCTCTAATATCTCTAGTAACCTTCTTTTTAAGCCTTTTATCGTCTGTCACTATTTTTTTAAGTACTATCTCTAATATCTGAAGAAATCGTCTTTCGTGAATCTTTTTATCATCTGTCACGAACTCCTAAATGCTATCTTTGATGTCTCTAATAATCTTATTCCTGAACCTTTTCATCGTCTCTCCAAGTCTTCTAAGTACTGTCTCTAGTTATTCAAGTCATCTTCTTCCTAAATCGTTTTTTTTCATCTGTCACTGTCTCTTAAGTGCTATTTCAAAGATCTTAGTAATCTCATTCTTAAATCTTTTATCATCTGCCACTGTCTTCTAAGTTCGATCTCTAATACCTCGAGTACTCTTCTTCGTAAATCTTTTCGTCATCTGCCATTCTCTTCTGAGTGCTACGTAGAATATTTCTTGTAATCTTCTTAAAAGTTTTAACATCTGTCACTGTCTTCTAAGTGTTTGTTTCTAATATTTCTTGTAAACTTTTACTTAAACCTCTCACCATCTGTTACTATCTTCTGAGTTTATCTCTATTATTTATAGTAATAACATACATGGCAACAGAAACCTTTGGATCGTTCGAATTTACCCCGGCCTCTTGAAGGTGATTGGCTGACGGACCAGACAAGCAAAGTTCACATGACCATCCGAGCCCAGTCCACGCTACTCGAACCGCTGTAGCCAATGAAGGGCTAGACGATCCGGATTCACTCACTTCCGTTCAAATGAGACAGTCAACCACGTGACACAGTTCTAACGGTCGTTCACCAAGCAGATTCATTTCTGAATCATCACACAGTAAAGGAAAATGAAAATAGTTCACAAGATCGACCACCACGTAGCCAGTGACTTGAATCCGTCCTCCCATTGAGGACATCGGACCCCCCCCCCCCCCCCCCCCCCCCAAGAGAGAGAGAGAGAGAGAGAGAGAGAGAGAGAGAGGGTCATACACCTTATGTGTTAACCAACCAAGTCTGTTTCAGGTGTTTTTAAACCCATGCGTACACGATTTCCAGTCCTTTAGACTCAAGCGAAGCTGCATCGTAGACACACGAACATGTGATGGCGTTATAACAACTGGAGCACCCGATCGACTTTTTCAGGAACGCTACATTTTCAATTGCGAGTTCCATTTCTCTGTACAAATGGAAGATACTTGCCCGTAACCATTTGTAAAAACGCCACCCACTAGGCCGTTTCAGTCAGGCAAGTTTTTTTTTTTTTTTTTTTTTTTTTTACATTTCATGAATACATGGGAAGAGGGGGTGGGGGGGGGGGGGGGGGGGGGGGGAGGAGGGGAGGGGAAGGAATGTGAAAATACGCGTGCTGTCGCAAACATGGGTTTTTGTTTTTCAACGAACAAGAGTCAGTCCCATTGGCATAAAAATGGGACAGAGGCGAAAAGATCTGCTTTATCTAATGTTGAACGGAAGTCCACAGACACGTAGTAGAAGTCTTGAATGTTACAGTAGTTGTGTTCTCTTTTAATCAGTGTGACTGGCTGGCAAACCCGTGGTTTAGCTCACTACGGAGTGATAATCGTCAACACTGTCTGTTTCTTCCCTGTCTTCGTAATGGTATAATTATGGTCTTTATAGGACTAGAGTGGCTGAGCCGCTCGCTGCCCTCTCTCTCTCTCTCTCTCTCTCTCTCATCAGCGGGACTCCGTGCTGTTCGGGTCACACACTCATTCACGTCAGAATGAGTCAGGTCTGTTCTGCCGTCTGCGCGAGGTGGGAGGGGTTGTGTGTAAAGCCGTAGTCAGCGAAATGCAGCGCGCATTGTTCTCTCTCAGCTGCGCCTTCCGATTGTTGTGCTGACCCAATCTACGCGCGTTGTTGTTCTCTTGGAGGGGATTCACCCTTGGGAGAGAGAGAGAGAGGGAGAGAGAGAGAGAGAGAGAACTCGAACTCGATTTTATTGAGTAAACACAAAAAATGTTCAACTTCAAGAGATTTTAGAGAGAGAGACAGAGACAGAGAAAGAAAAGAGAGAGATTCAAGCGAAGAGAGACACAAAAAAAAATGATTTCAAGCAAGAGAGAGAGAGAGAGAGAGCATGAGCAGAAAAATACATAGGTCACCTTATGCATTACACATGTATACACTGTGTACACTTTAAAGGGGGTGCTCGAAATGTGGCTCGAGAGGGGAGGGGAGTGGGGGGGGGGGGGGGGTGTAGATGGAAGGCATTTTGTAAATGCACCAGAATCAGACTAGAATGTATACATAACTTCCTGCAGCAGCAGCAGCAGCAGCAGCAGCAGCAGCAGCAGCAGCAACAACAACATCATACTAATGACAGTTATGGTAATTATAACAACAATGAGAATAATGATAGTCATTATGTTGGTAATAAAAATGATAATGATAATAATAATGACAATAACAACAACAGCAACAACAACAGTAATAATAATAATAACAGTGATGATGATGATAGTGACAACAACTACAATAACGATAGTAATAATGGTAATAATAATGATAGCAATACTACTACTACTACTACTACTACTACTAATGAAGACAATAGCAAAAACAACAACGCTGCTGCTGCTGC